>MU279052.1:21741-311812 GCA_022385715.1 Xylaria cubensis
CAAACATACACCTCTTAAATATTCACCCCCCCCCCCCCCCCCCCCCCAAGAGAAAGTACGAGGTGCTGATTCCTCTGGTGCCTTTCGACGTCGGGGCCTAGCAACAAAAGGAATTTTTATGGTGGTGATAGTTAAGGGATAATGGAAGCTTAGAACGTCTACTGAGAGATCAGCGAATGCCAATACTACATATGAAACATTACGGGCCGCCGGGTGGGAAGATCGGCTTACTTTTCCAAGCGGTCAATGACTCTCTCTCTCTCTTTTAAGTCGTCCGGCAAATGTAGAAATACAGCATCAGCACTAGATTCATAGATTTAGTAGGCTATACAATACTAGGGAAGGTTTGAACGTACTGCAATAGCTCCGCCAAAACGATCTCCTAAAGCCGTCCAGGCGCGAAGCAATGAGCTTCGACTATACTGAAGTTCAAGGTTGGGTCTTGGCCGATGTATAGTTACTGTTAATAACATGAGACTGATAGTCTCGCTGTGCGTCCTAATCACCAGCGAAGTTAGCCAGAACTAATCATGAGTCACGAAAGAAACAACTAACCTTCACTTCCTTACTTGTATTAGTCAAGCCCCAGGCAGCACGATGGGTCGACATAAGGCGAGTGAAGCCGGTAAAAAGTCGGCACTGCGAGCCGGCGATTTGTATCTCGAACATTTATGTCCCGCGGTAAGGTTGACACGGCCGGGCACCCACGCTTCGTATTCGACAGCCATTGCGCGGCGAGATGAGTGCGTGGTCAATAGTGCGATCTGAAACGGGAAGTCTGCATCATAGAGGAGGGATCAGGACACGTCCTTGAGTAGCACAGACGTTCCTGTGACGCGTGATGCCTCTTGCGTTGTCGATACGAAGAGGCTTGTCCATTGTACAGCTTGAACCAGTTACTGGCAAGTCTATTTCTTAGACAAATGAGGTACCAGGCAGGCCCGTTATACTTCCGGTTAGATTCATTGTTGTCCGCGAGGCGGACAACAGATTCGACATCGTGAATAGCGCCATTATCAATTATACTGAAAGTAGACGCACATTGAGACTGTGATCTGTTGCCGGGTGGCTGGTGCGTGCCCCAAGGTATCATGGCAAAGGGTAATTACCGTGCTGACAAAGTTGCAGAAGTAAACAATGTTGATGTTCTCGTCAACGGTAGTATAGTTCCTTTACGAAGCTGGCGAAGAACCTTATGAGGGAACCGGGCATCGAAATTCTCGAGGGAGTTACCATCCTGAGGTTTAGGCTGCACTTAGGGTGCGTGAACCTGAGAACGTGCTTGGAGCTTCCTGGATCTGGGCGATTTCTTTCTCCAGCTTCTCACGGATGTCTCGACAATTTGACATGATGTTCCATCGATATTAACGTATCGGCCACACATCCTGCAACCTCTGGTCAACACTAGCCTTATATGTTAATTCAGGGCTGTGTACACTTAATTAAATAAGCATGTAAAGCTTGTGTGCCTCCCGGATAATAATAGTTTAGTTGCAAGAAAGGTGTTGTGGGTTCTGACCACAACAATGCCAGTGTGTTAACTAGTTTCCACCTGCATAACTAGCGAGTACGTGGTAGTTCGTCGGGGCAGCAGGTGGTTATGTAGTAGGTGGAGCTGTAGAAGTTGAGTCAGTTCATCTAAATGATTATAACTCATGATAACAACTTTACCTGTTAATATGATTGGTGTTGATATGTACGAGATGATGCTAGTTGTTTGAACTGTTTTTTCGCAGATGGGGATGGGAATGGCGATATACGTTGAAAGAGGCAGTAGGAGTGGAAAGACAATACCTACATGTAGGTAGGTAGGTGGCACTAGAATGAAAAATATGAGACTTAATGAAGTACATAGGAAGTAGGTACGAATGAGTAGGCAGTGCCTTTTCTCATTCTGTTTCTTAATGCCTGTAGGTAGGTACATACGTAACCCCTGAGTATAGTATTACCATTACTACAACTCCAACTACCTTAGCTTAGACTCAGACGTCACGTCGAGGAATATTTGCCCATCGTGATGGGGAATCTGAAATTTTGCCCTCTGGGGAGGAAGTCTGGCGGGATCCCACTCCACCTGAGGAAGCGGTGGTGCTCGGTTCGCTCCGTCATAACCCACTCCAAAACTGTAACTTAGAAGCCGTTAGCTTGTGAATCGAAAAATACCCCTTCCCATCGCGGTTTAATTGTCACGGAAGGATTTCTCTATTGCCAGGTCGCGCAGTTCTTTCCCTCCTCGCCGAATATCGGGTGCGTATAATAACTTGTGTGAAGTCCAGAGTAACAGTCTCACCTTGACTGTCCATTTCCACTAGTACCCAAGTTCCCACATCTCCCATATCGTAATACATTGTTATCGTCCCTGTCAATCACGACGAAATACCCATTACACGATGGAAAATCGAGCTTGTTCAAAACAGTATCGTGGATCAGAGATACCAGAATGGGTCTTGTCTGGGCCGCGGAAAGGATTTCGAGGCCAAAGAGCTCAATTTTCTCACTAAAGTACGGCCAGCATCAAGATTTCTCTACTTTCATATCCTCCTAACCCGAGACATTTCTTGCTCAGGTACTACAAGCAAATCGCCGCTATTACGATGTTGGCTTTTCCTCGTCAGTGAATTCAGCACACTTTCGTACGTACAAATGCTAACGTATGCTGATTGCCACAGTTCAATAGCACCACTGCTGTCGTGTCGGGCACCTAGTTTAAACACGAAAACCTCGACTCAAAATGCCTCCCCGTCAATTTATTACGCAAATTCTCTGCCGTTGCATCAAAGAGTAGTCACTAGAACATTTCAAACCAGGTATAAGACATTCTTTCTATTGATATCTTGATCTAAACCTAATAGCTCTACTAATCAGGGGTTTAATAGAGATCGAGACTCAACAAGATTATACGCTCAATCATAGACCCTTGCGAGGAATTAATAGTTCCTTTATTTCTTGGCCAAGATCTTCACTTCGGAAAGGATCGGGGAGATAAGTAAGTTCGCTGTCTCTCCGAGGTGTCCGCTAAAGATCGGGATGAAGGGTCGGATTCTAACCTCACGTCACAGGAAGAATTTGAAAAAGGGCATCTCGGAGCAGGTAACCGCTTAACCACCTTAATTTATCTTCGGTCTTTGCAACCGCTGTTTACGGGCCTCGGTACTACTGGGAACACCCATCGTCGAGGCGATTCCACGAATGTTGACCAAGTATGCCAATGCCTTTGGATGGAAAAGCATCGGGACTATCCGAGCTTTCAGGGATAGCCCAGAAAATATGTACCTTTTAACTTGTTCCATGATGGCTATATCACCCTTGTAGAGCGTTGTTCCTGGCGTCGTCTTATGCATGAGCTCGATACAGTATACACTGATGGTCGAACGCCCATTCGGATTGAGAATAGAGGAGGTTCCCAGGACCAGGAGACCATGGTACTTCTGGTTTGTTGGTATGGTCACTATTTCTTCATCACACCGCAGTGGCTAACCTCCTTGTTGATTGTAGACATCGACCTTTACGGGATCACGATAAATAGAAGGAAGAACCCGTTAACTGCCGACCAGATCCGGGTATTCTTGCAGGCTGCTACACGCCTGATCCGTTGGGATTTCCCCACACGGGTCCAACGGGAGATTGCCCTCCGTATCCGAATGTTCGATCCTATTGACGTGGGGAAGTCAGACAGCTATAAAGCCATTCGATCTGCAGCCAGGTTCTCTTCGATCCTGTATCTGTCACGGCTCCAACTATATATGTGACTGCAGATGGTCAAGTTTCCGACTTGATAACATTCTACCTTTTGGTAGTGTCGTGGTTAGAGCTGCAGTTCTGTTCCGTGACAGTATCGCTTTGCACTGGATCTCAAGCACCATCCAACAGTCTACCAAGCAAATAATACAGCTCAGAAGAAGCCCCGAGAGCCATACACAAATCGCTTGTTAGAGGAGTCATCAACAACTTCTCTCGTCAACACTGTTACAAGTGCTCAACATTGCAACATCACAACTTGCTATATTCATCACGACTTGCTATGTTCATCATGACTACTTAATACTATACTTTCATATTGGTCTGATCGGGGGGATCAAGTACAATAGCATAGGGCTGTAGGTTCAACTCATTAGCATGGCAAATAGTATCCCAACTGATACATTTCTATCTAGGAGCTAGATAAGGAATCTTCTTGCGATTTATAATGGCACATGAGCCCGCACTACCTCGAGCTCGGCGAAGCCAAGACAAGAAAGGTCTTCAAAGCTCAGCCTTGATTTGATAAAGGAACATTTTGGGAAACAGGGGCACAAGATCACGTACAAATGCGTCATCAATTGACGACTTTGCCAAGAAACATTTCAGCGAGCATCTCTGCAGCCGCTGGAACGGGCGGCAGATCCGCAACGAGTGCCAGTCAACCTCTAGTTCACTGGTTGCATGTGTTCCTGACTGCCCGCACCGCGCCGCGAAGAGCGCTAGAGCCAACCATTACACCAGGCCTCAATAAAATGGCGGACAGAGAGTCAAGCCTTTACGCCGGAATTTCCCGGTGTTTTTGTTGGAGCTCTGAGGGATCATCTTCGTCCTCGTCGTCTCTTCGAACAGCGGGAGTGTTTCTACAGGTCACCCGACCTGTTTGTAAGGAGAAGTGGGGAGATCGCCATCTCAATTGTAGAAGAATCGAACCGCCTACTTACATCCAATTAGCTATTATTCGAGCGATATACAAACGTTATATGCTTGTTTAATCGGGTTTATCAGCCTTGGATTTATATATAAGGCCCCGATATTCCACTTCTGAAGCTATGAGTTGAAATAGCAGCCGGACTATGCTGAGAGTATTACCATTCTCGTTCAAACAACGGCTGACGATGAGTGGTTTCTCCCTTGTTCCTCTCTTGGTCACAAAAGCTAAGATGCTCTCACAATTCGTATTATCAAAACGCTACCTGGTGCCCAACCCCAGGAAGAGTCTGCCTCGGTGTTGGAATGGTTAAAATGGCATTGCAGCAACCGCAACATACAGATCACTTCCTAACGCTTAAACAAATCTGCAAGTATTCGAGTACCTTATAGACTTTACTTATCTATGATCGCTCTATGCCATAGACTCTAATTGTCACGGAACGCCTCCCGGAAGCCAGGGGTTCAAAGGCACGGGCCTCCGGCCCGTGCGTATATATACTAAATAGGAAATCTCTGCTAGGTAGATAGAACTTCTCCTTCTTTGTGCAATAACAATAAGTCATTACTGGAAACACCAGCGGTGAGGACCGTGACACTAATCTCGGACCTTCTCACACGTATTAGAAGATGCGCAAACAGTAGATCTCGCCGCTACTGTTAATATTTGCCTCGCGCTCCCACTTAACCCGCATGCATTTTAACTTTCGCTGGCACAACCTGTCTCGTTAAGTTATCGATATTTGGCACATACCGCGGCTGTTGAACACGGTTACGATATCGTCAGCCAGGGATTCCTATGCCATTCGCCTATTCCAAACATGGCCGAGGTCGCGCCTATTCGATTGTTAACGTTACTCCTCGAAGCGACATTTACATCCGTCTTCAAAGGTCTAATCCATCGACCAGAGCATCATAAGTCTCCAGATATCATCTGTTTCTTTCTCGGCGCCGCCTCTAAGTTAATCATAGCATTCAACCCCACCTACGACATCACCATAATACGGTGGGGAAACCCTACGACGTCTCTTCCAGCCCCTTCCAGCCCCTTCACTCCCACTTATACCATCGTCTGAACGCCCACATAGCTGTGCTTATTATCGACAAGCTGCGAAAGGCTCTCAAGTCCCTCACATACCATGTCGTGTTTCTATTGACTAGCACACCGGCACATAACAAGCTGAGCGACCTATATGGTCAGATGTCTCTCTTGCCGTGGTGCCAGCTGCGTGACAAAGATCATAAAACTGTCTCAGACGACACGGATGCTAAGGTTGGTGTTGTTGTTGGTGTTGCTGGTATTGTCACTGTCAGAAATGCATCCAACGATGGAGGAGGTGCAGGAGGTGCTTGTGGCAGCAGCAGCAGAGGCAAAAATAAAGAGTCAGCTAGTAAGAAAACTATTCAAAAGTGGAATAACGAGGTATTAAATGTAAATCAGGGCTGTATAAACCTTATTAAACAAGTATATAACGCTTATTTGGCTCTCGGATAATTGTTTAATCGGTTGTACAGTGGAAAGCTCCAGTGTTGATCCAACTCGTTGTTCGAATATTTTCGTGGATATCCCCCTCCGAGGCAATATCATACTCCCCACCACCTAAGATGCCTCGTCCTGGCACCATTCACGACATATTCAAGGCTGTTAAGGCTTGTCTATCAACTGGTTCCTCCAGATCTACCGTTATATGCATGTACGCCCTTTTCTCGGGTATCGGTACGTATTGAGATGGTAGTCTAGTTTGATAGGCATATCGGACCTCATCAGAGTCTTTCCCAACAAGTATTCAGTCAGGTTCCAATGCTTCGGGGGACTCTCGAAGATCTTCCTCCTCGACGGGTTTTGAAGGGTATTCAAATTTACCGGAATGGGCTGCTTCCCACCCTTCCTGTGTCAGGCAGACGAGGAAAGTATAGGGCACATCCCCCAAGCATCTCCCCACCAGTACTTGGCAGAATTTCTCCAAGTCATCGTAGATGGAGTCAGAATCCCATTCCACAAAATCTTCTCCGGTTCATACGACATCAGGCTCTTTCTCAACCCACAACTCGATCACCTCCAAATCTCGGTTCCGTGGGGGATTATAGTTGCGCTCCCCGCTCATGAAAACTTTACTAAACGGTCGGAGACTAGGCAGTCATCGATCTAATTGACGAGTGTATTGAAATTGTCGACCTAGCTATTGTTGTGGTCACCGATGGTAACGCACAGTCACCTTTAACAGCCTAACACGCGATACCGGATTCATCAAACAGCCTAACCAAGGCTCAGTTATGTCATGGAGAGGCAAGCATGCTAGCATTTGGGTTGGCAACACGATGGCATGGGCCAAGGTCGATCGTGCAAACAAAGGCGCTGGATGGCTCGTCAGCCTGGAGAATTACCACCTTGACCGCGGCGCCTTATTCTCATTTCCGAAAGACATGTGGGCTGTGAATTATTTCCTCCGACCCAAGCAGATCTGCCAAGCCTACCTCAACATTGCATAGAATCTCCGACAGAGCTGGGGACAGGCCGACGGTCACCCACAGACATAGACGCCGGACACGCGGGGATAGTGAAATGCCATCCAGACCTCGCCACTGACGTCTTCAGTATCTCGGATCCAAAAGCCCATTGCACTGCCAAAGACCTTGGCCCATGCCATCGTGTTGCCAACCCAAATGTTAGCATACTTGCCGTGTAAGTGCGGTTGACATGCGGGCAATTCCATCATTCATCACTTTTCTAGTAGTAGCCCGTCGTCTTGAGGGAGACGAACTTGTAGGAGCTCAGGCCAAAGTCACTAGCACGAAAGCTTATGCGCACCCTCCCGCCCATATTCAGGTGCTTGGGGCACACTTCGCAGCCGTGCAGGACAGGGGGATCGTCCGGGAATTCGATCTGGGCCATTGCGGATGGGATTGATTTGGCGTTGGTGGAAGTCCAGCAATATCTTTCAAGGTATTGTCTTGCTGACTGCGGAGTTCTTCGATAGTCTTGTAGTTCGTGACCACATGACTTGACTTGCATCTTCCCGGGTGTATGTAGGTAGGCCAACCTTTGAACTCTGGGAAGTTGCTGATGTGGCAGTTTCGCAATTGACAAGTCATTTGGAGACCTTGTCGGTGCGGCTGACGTTGGCCCATGCCATTGTGTTGCCGAGCCAGACGAAGACGATGGCGAATTTGAATGAGATGAAAATAAAGATGACGGACTAACAGTATTGATGACTTAGTCAACAAGCGATTTGTGTATGGCTCTCGGGACTTCTTCTGAGCTGTATTATTTGCCTGGTAGGTAGACTGTTGGATGGTGCTTGAGATATAGAGCCAGAATAGTCTCGGGAGAGCTATCAGACTCATGGGAGCTGCCGCTCTCGGGAGAACTATCACTCTCCGGGGGAGAGATGTCAGTCTGGAAAGAAGCATTAGTTTTCTCGGAGGCGTCGTCCTCGCGGAAGGAGCCAGTGTCATAAGCTGACGCCATAGCGTAGGCAGGCAATAGTGCAGATGTCCTAAGATTTCAGCATTTTCTTATGGCGCATCGCGAGATAGAGCTAGGTCCGAGCGGGAGCTGTGCTAATGGCGAGAGTAGTTTAGAAGGAAATTGGAAGAAGTAATGCGGCTCTCTATGCCAAGTGGCATGAAATTGGTGATTCTCTCGCCCTGTTGCGGCGATTCTAAAAGGGGAAAGCGATACAGGATCGGAAGGGAGAGTTGAAGTGGGCTGCTATATTTTCTAGTTGCTCCTGTTCCAAGAGTTAGCAAACAGACTTCATGATAGATCACTATGTCGGTCTTAAGGAAACGAGAATGGTGGAGACAAGTGAAGTCATCAATAACGGGAGTTACCAATACGCATAATGCTCTTCTCGGCTTTCTCCAGATTCCCAGTGATGAGGGCAAGGATGAAGAGGGTTCCGATCTAGGCCGTCGCGGATGAGATCTTTGGTGTTGGTGGAGGTGAGAATAAGGGTGCAAATTCAAACCCAGGTACCTACACAGAAAGCTCGAACTACACAAGATCTACAACAGCATAAGGAAGTCATAAACCGTGTAAGTTTGGCAATTGCAGTTGGTATTAATCTTATCTCTTGTTTATACAGAACGGTTAAGCCGTTCCAACTAGCTGTTTATACCAACCAACTCTCCTCTTAAGGCACGCATAACGCAATGCCACGACGTAATTCTACCTATCTACATGACTTCATAAATAATTGCAGAGAAGGAAACAGTATTCCTAGTGCACAAACCCATGCGCACACCTCGATATTCGTGATCCTGTGCGTTGAACCCTTCCGTGTAAACCGTCCAAATAAATGCATCGCATAACTCATCCAAATGTCGTTTTATGTAAACGCCGTGACCCGTGCCGTGATAGATAATCCCTCAGTATCATGCCCATATATAGCGTACTTCATAATTATGTGTCGAAATTCCCCCTCCCCCAGAATATGTACGAGCCGACTCGTTTGTTTTGTTTGTCGTTAAATGATTAGAATGAATAAACACATCCAGATTTCCCGTCCAAATGTGAATAGGGACTGAAGAAGTGTCTTTATGTCATGGTCCTTCTGTCTAGTATTGACAGTGAAGAAAAGGGGGTACAATCCCCCAAGGAAACTCGGATCTAGACTCGGACCAGAGCACATCGAGTCATGAGCCCCAAGTCGCAAGTCATGACCTCGCCTAATGCAGAGAAGCTCATCGAGGATATGAGAAAGGGCGTCCATCTCTTGTACAACAAGGTATAAGAAGCCAATCAGCCCAACGCCCTGCGAATGCAGGAGGAGCCTTCGCTAGCCGTCTATATCGCCCGATGACCCGGTACTGCTCTCCGACGTCAAGCTGCCCTGGTGTCGGGCGACGTGGACCAGCCTGTAGATGCCGAAGGCAATGGCGGCTAGGACGATGAATAGGATGATGATGATGATGGCGATGACGTCGTTTTCTTTGACCATTGTGACGGATTGTCGGGGTTCGCAAACGCCCGAGGAATTTGGATGTGGGAAGGGTCTTCGAATGCCCGCGAGACTGGGAGGCGGCGAGTTGGAGGGTGTAAGTGGTTGTGCCCAACAATCGACTTGGGCTGAAGGATGAATTTGGGGAGATCAAGACTGTAAGAGGCAATGGTCAGCACACTTGAAAGATAGGATGGAGAGAAACATAAAAAAAGCATTTGCTTACCTCTGTCAGCGAGCAACCGTCTGGGTCGTTCGGTATGAAGAAACCGGTAAGCAATAAGGTGGGAAAGGTGTAGATAGTGAAGCAACTACTTCAGCCAAGATTGAGCAGTTAGAAGCAAACAAACTCTCAAAGATATTAGAGACAGTATGATGCTCTGTCTGAAGTACTCGTGAATGTGTGTGAGAGAGATAGAGAGAGAGGTAGGTTACTCAACATAGATGGAGGTGGTCAGACTCGGCACCCGACACCTTTTAACTGGCTGGTTGCCCTGCCATCTCACCTGCAGTAAATAGCGAGGCTGGTGTCCAATGGCGGGGCAGGGTGGGAAAAAGCACAAGGCTGGCTACTAGCGGAGCTGTCTTCAAGTGGGGTTGCAGGGGTCAAGGGGGTGAAGCTGAGCTGTCACTGGCTGGATCTAAAGGTGAGCTCAAGCAAACCCCTGCAGCAAATTCAATCCCCAGCCACCAGTCATCTGTCAAATCTGTCACCAGCCACCCGATTGAGCCACTAACGTACTCTGTAGGTTTCCACTGCTCAACTTGTCAGTTCCTGCGTCATCGACTCAAATCACGGTGTCCAATATCAGTAAGACAATCTGAAACGTAGTTAGGTGCACTCCCTTACTATCATAATTAGTACAATATGACATACACTTTAGGTGATCAGCTAATTGACCCAATCGTGTACGGGATGCGCAACATACAATGCTGAATACCTCGAGAAGTAAAGGCTTGGCGTAGTCGACGGTGAAAACAAATAACCTTCCATTTTTGAAAGTGAGGCACCGCGAAGACACCCATTGCATCCCCCAGAAGGTCAGCAGAAACAAATGCCCTCTCCCTGAAACACGAAGAATACGCCGGACCATGGTTGCGTTGAAAATAGAAGCTTAATAACCATACCCGCAACAATCCACCCGTTCCTTGCTCGGCCAAGCTTCCCCTAGGTTAGTCTACAGATACAACAGATAGCCAACAATCTAACGTTGCGGGCCTGCTGTCACAACGCACATTCTTCCTGCAGCCAGTTTTACTCGTCGTCGTCCTTAATCGTGTCGCCTGTTGTAGGAACAATCTTGACATGTCTCTCGTAGAATTGTAGCATCTACATGCACCGAGGTAGCGGCCAATTAGTTATTGAACGAAGGCAGATAGGGTATATGGATAGTGCGGGTGTGAGATAAAAGAGACACATATGATAGTCCTGAGTTGTTGGGCACAGACGTACCTTCTGAGGGCAGCGGGAGTAAATGACCTTGGTATCATGCTGCGTCTTCTGCCCATCCTTCCATGTGAGATACACTGTCAGCTTGCCCGTATTCTCATCATGGCAGGCATCGATAGACTCTACGTGGTCTTCCCACGACCCCTGCGGCGGCTTCCAAGCACGGGTACTGGCTGGCGGGGTTGCCGACGCCGGGTGACTGTCGTTGCGCCTCCGTTTTATGCCGTTTGTTGGTGTACCGGTCGAAGGTCGGCCGCGCTTCTTCGTCTTCAATGCAGTTTGCGCCTCGTCCAAGATCTTATCACGGCCACCGACGCTTTCTAGGTACTCGTCGAGAACACCTGCCGCATTCTCCCTACACAGGCTGAGTCAGATACCGTCAAATATTGCGCAAGCGTGCATGCGCAGGCAGAGAAAGGGCCCAATCTACACACCTCAGATTGCTCTCTTCTTCCCAGGTCTGATCCGACTTCTTCTCATAACCCTCCCACTTGACCTTGTATTTCAGAGATCCCTTCACAATACGTTAGCGCAAACGGAGAAGAAGCGCGAATGGAGGAGGTATGGGGGCGCTCCAGGCGACTTACATCGGCTTCAAGCGCATGGTCGAGAATCTTCTCGACGATGTACCTGGCAGTAGAGTTAGCGTTGAGGGCCAGGACGATGGAGGGAGGCAGGCCGGGGCGCACTCGTCCTCTTCCAGATCTTCGCCCTCACCATCCTCGTCCTCTTCTTCCTGGTCGCCCTTAGCACCGTCGTCTCCAACAACATCGAGCATCTCGTTATCGTCGTCGCCATCGTGGCTGACGCTTAATTTGGTGGCGCGTTTGGTCGTCTTGAGAGGAACTTCGAGTTCCCCCAGGTCTGACGCTTCGTCATCGCTTATAGCTAGAACGCGGCGGGGAAGTTAGTCTATGTATGTATGCATCAGCCGGATCAATGAAAAGTGTCTGCGGCAATGACGATGCACGTCGATCGAGTATGGGACAACGGGTGATGGGGAGAGTGAGGCGCGAGAAGCGCGTACCGGGCGGCATTGTGACAATTCTTAAGAGCAGTCAGTTGAAGCGCAATTGAAGGGAGGCTATCGGTGTCGCGTACTAGAAATTACAAAGACGGTTGAAGTGGGCGCAAAGTAGAAACAAGCAAGGGATTGAGCTTGGTGATACGCGGAGGCACGTCTTTTGCGCTCTACTCGGTAGCTTCGACCCGGGTGGCTGGTGAGGACTTCATTTAGCTAGAGCTTACCCCAGAGGAGGTACTGTACGCACTGTATGTTGATCTCCAGCCAGAAGTTGCCAATCGATGCCAATCGACAACAGCTGTTGTGATCGGAGATCGGAAAAGAATATGTGGGTACATTTCTACTAGTACGTAATACAACACGTACCTACCAGGTCAATAGGAGTGTGTTTTCTGCCAACTTCACTTAGGTTACTCAAAATGTCACAGCATTATTTAGCTAGCAGAGCGCTTGATTTAGGTATCTATGCAGCTACGCCAATACATCTTTGTTATACTAGTTGTATGTAGAAGCTGTAAAAGATATTGCTATGCTGGTCGGTACATAGCGTAGTAGGTACCACAATGCTGGACAGCTCTCAATGGTTACCTAGTGTCCTTACGCTATTCGGGAAACAACAACCCTGGACCTAGCAGGCTTGGTGTTCTCGTGAAGAAGTACTCCAGAGTAGTAAGAAAACAATAGCTCAACAGTGTACAGTAAACAACATGTACGTGGCAGCTTGAGATCATTGCATTTATTCTGGTGGAAGTTGTGAGAGAAACAATAGTGAACCTTTCTTCTCAAGAATCCTCACTCTTTCCATGTTATTTTCACTCCGCCGAGGATGAAAACCATACGTGTTAAATACTACCTAAAAAATGACTGTTGTCGCGTGTGCGTGTTTAAGTAGCATTTCACTCGGTCAATTAAGGTAAGAGCAATAATTACTTTCAAGTTCAGTCATAGTGCTGAGCGGCTAACTTCGCATTGGCGGGAGATCATTTGGCTGCCTACCTTGATAGTACCTTGCCCAGCGGGTACTAGCTCCACTCGGGTTTTCAGCCCGCTGCATCCCAGCTGCGACTAAGGAGACTAGCCCCAGCTAGAAAAGAAGTACTTTCTACCTCCGTCACTGATGCATCATTGGTGTTGTGGCATGTACACTACACACAAAGGGGTTAGTCTAGGTACAGATGCCGTGTTACTCCCCTGCTACTTATACCCCTGACTCCCGGATTTTTGAAGGAAAGCGAGCGCAGAGAAGGAAAGAGGTAAGGAAGAAGTGAAGAGAGGTACAGCCCCCGAAAAAATAAATAAAATGAAATGAATTAAGGAAAGTCAACGCTCAAGGGACCTTCTTTTCGAACTGGTAGAACAATAATAGAAAGAAGCAGCCATCAAAGTCCGAGCCTTGGCCCCAGAACAGGAACATCCTTGACTAATAGAACTGACTGACTTACACTACTTACTTACTTACTTACTTGTACTAACAAATAACAAATGAGAAGCGTTGCTACGTTGCTGCCAACCTCCAACATACGACGGGCTTTGACCAACCTGCATTTTGGATGAGCCTCGAGCAGGGTGAGCTCCTCGGGGGCGCACTGCCGACATTCGCCATCACCCATCATCCATCCATCTATCCATCCATATCGCGCGAGCTCCTCCATTTCTCTCCGTCCTCATCCTCGTCCTCGTCCTTGTTCTCGCCCGGAACCCAGCATTCTTGCCGGGGTAGCTAGCTAGCTAGGTTAGCTGCTGCACTCCCGCTGTCTGCTTGCAGCCGCTTAAGCCTCGGTCACGATACACAGGCACGACCTCGACGACAACATGTCCGAGTCCGCCGACGCCAACGCTAATACCGCTGGTGCCGGTGCCGGTGCTGCTCCTGCAAACGCTCCCTCCACTGCCGCCGCCGAGTCGCCAGCCCAGAAGACCGGTGCCTCCAAAGACAGACAGTGCCCCTACTGTGGTCAAGCCTTCACATCCTCGTCTCTCGGGCGACATCTTGATTTGTACATTAAAGAGAAGAACCCGAAGCCGCCGGATGGCATCCACGATGTAGACGCCATTCGTAAGCTGCGCGAGTCCATCACCCGACGCCAACCAAGGGGCTCGCACGCACGCCGTGACACCTCCAACCCAGCAACCCCGGGCTCTTCCTCGAAAAAGAGCCCGGCCCCAGCTCCGGCCCCGGCTTCGGATCCTATATTGAAGCCGCCCCCTATTCCCAAGGAAGGCCAGTTCGTCGTCGATCATCAGACCCTCCGCTACCCGTTCCAACCGTCGTGGGAAGCAACCGGCGTAATCAACGACATCCCTGCGACAACTGGTGAGCATGGGAGCGGCAGTGCCAGCCCCTGGGAGTCTCGGGGGGCAAGGGTCAGCCCAGGGAGAGAGACGTCCGCGCGCCTTCAGAATTCTCAGCGGGTACCGAGTCGTGCAGCGCAGAAGATGCAACTCGATACGAAACAGCGGTTAGCGGAGGCCGTGGACACGGCTCGCGCCGCCGAGCTCGCATTAAGGGAATTGCTTAGTTCCATAAGAGCTGCCAAGTACGCCCATCCCTCCTTGTCGTCCGCTGCCTGATAGACGCTGCTACTAACCGCCCACGTCCTACAGACAACACGTCGACATGAACTCGCTGCCTTTCGACTTCGAACCTCTAGCCCTCGACTTTCCTGCACTTACCCTGCAATGTCTTCAGGCACCGCCGACCCTCTTCTCGTCTACGCCACACCCAACCTCGACCTCGTGGTCCATCCAGCCTCCCGGTCAGAAACAGTACGAGGCACTGCAGATGTATTTTCGTGACGAGTTTCACAAGTGGCGTGTTTCCTGTGCTACAGCCGTAACCATTTCTTCCGAAGATCTGACCTACCCACCTTCCGAGACGAACTTCCCCCGTGATATGCGCGAAAGCGTTAAGAAGGCCGAGAAAGCTGCGGCGCTGCTGGAAAAACAGGTCCACGAACACTTACAATCGACATACCATGTATGGGAGCAACTGGCACTGCAACGTCGAAACGAACTGTGGGGCTTGGAGCTAGCCAGGAGCGTCGGCCGAAGACAGAAGGAGCTCGAGAAGCTGAAGGAAGCGCAATATGCCATCAAGCAGGAAAATGCAAATCTTAAGCTGCAGATCGAACAGCTCAACAGTCTACAGCAGCCGAGGGAGTTTAGGATCGTACCGCCCGCCACGCTACCTATCGAGGAGACATTCATGAACTACTTGCTTGGTCTAGGTGCCAGCGGTGTAAAAGGGGTCGGTGTCACCCTCGAGGAGCGACATGTAGACCTGAATACGATGGTTACTCGTGCCATTGAACGCTGGAAGTCTGTCATCGTATCGACCAGAGGTGCCGGGTTAGGCGGTCAGAAACCACTTGATCAGGCCACTGCGATGACAACACCCACGAGTGCTACATCCACAGTACCCCCGCCGCCTCAGCGTGGAATAGGGACGCAACCGCATATGCCACAGAGATCTATGGCCTTGCCCCCGGCTCCGGCTACCGCAGAGGAAGAGAACAGCGATGAGGACGCCGATGCCGAGATGGATGAGGGGGACAGCTTCACTCCCATGGCGAACCCACCCACCCAAATACAACCACAGCTCGAGGTGCAACGGGCCAGAGGCCACAATCAGCGAGGCACGAATACCGCAGATGGGCGGTTCACTGCGAATGCGAACAACGGCATGGCCAGAGGACTTGGCGTCCGGCGTTCGATGCCGAACGCCAATGCGGCTGCGTCAATGGCTGCCCAACGGCAGCCTCCACAAGGGCACATAAATAGCGATGAATATACAACTGGTGCAAATCAAGGGGTCGTATGCGGCGACCCTATGTATAGTAAGTAGCTAATCATCTTTTTCCATCGTCTCAAATCTACATACATTTGTCCCAGACCGGGGTACTTGAAACCATCTATGGTGTCCCACAAACTGACAGCATATAGTGGATTAATAGATAATTAGAGCGATCATTTCGGAAGGGCGTTCAAAAAGGGATAGACAAAAACAACAACATGTCGTGAAAGCATCAAAGTGGTACATAAAAAGGGCATCTTTGGAGGATTTTCGTTCGCTCCTCTCCGCAACCATGCGCGGATGGGTCGCGGAATGTGTGTGTGTGTGCATTAGACTCGGGATTTGGACAACGGCTCTACTCTCTATAAGAATTCTTTGTTTGGGTTTTATCTAGATATAGCGGATTGGGTCTTGCCTTTGCCTTGCCTTGTACTTTTTGGGTTGGTATATAGGTACATATATGTATTGTTTTCTGTGTTTAGATAGAGAGAAAGAGATTTGGTGGTGGTGGTCACCGTTGTTGATACAGAACGGGGTGGTATAGGTGTGAGTATCTAGCTAGGTAGATAGATATGATCTATATCTAAATAAATACATGTATGTATGGGTTGAAATGGCGGAAGAGGATACTACTGTGATGAATCTATGTGTAGTAGGTTCTATTGGTTGATGGAAATGATTGATTGGGTGCTGAGTATTCTGTTTGCTTAGGTATGTGGGAACACGATTTTTAATTAACGTATCGAGTTTCTGGTTGATATGTCAAGTTGCCAACTGACGTATCGCAAGTATTGTTGATATGTCAACTTGTCGACCGACATATCGCAAGTTGCCGATTGACGTATCTCATCATGTGTTGTTGACATATCAAGTTACCAATTAATACAGTATGTCAGGTTTCTGATTGACGTATGTTCGTAGCCCTACCTCCCTCCCTCCGTCTTCTAATTCCCAAGCTGGAATATTCATACGTTTATGTAGATGATGATTACTACCTATTGTGTAATCATCAAACTCGCATACTATGCGCGGTATGTACTAACCAAGGGTTAATCACTTTTCTCGCCTTGTGGCCTGGCTCGTGAATCCCTTTTCTACTTCTGGGTAACTTAGGGCTCAAGTCTCTGGCTCACTCGAGAATTGCGCCCGGACAAAGAAAGAGAGCGCTTGTCGATTTATCTCGTAGCATTGAAAGTTCATTCAATGGGGATTTCATTCTTTTCTGAGTGTCTATCTGGCTGATACATTTTTCTCCCTCATATCATCTACCCGACAGTAGGTAGTCTATCACAGACTAGTTACTCCGTGGATGACATGCCCGGTTTTGAGAATTTTGATACGGTAGGTAGGTAGGATACTTCCCGCCTCTGTTGGAATTTGTTCGGCTCGGCGTTTGAATGTTCTCTCTAGTTAATTCATTTCTTACTTTTGTTTCTTTAAAAGGACGGTTGATAGACAGGCGAATGCTTGTATGTACGCTTTGGTTGATCGTATCGTAGATTATATTGGCCCCACCCTAATGGATATTCCTCGGCATGATATAAACACCTATATCCTCTGAGGTGCGGCTAAGAAAGCAGTGAACGGTTATGCAGTTCCTCAAACCTCTGAGATAGGTTTTACCGTCCTGAATCGGAATGGGAATTTTACCTGAGCCATGCCGCTTTTAGCCTGAGCCTAGCCTGAGCAAGACCTGCTTTTGCATAAGCCAAAACGAACGGACTTGCATGACTTTCAATAATATCCATGATGTATTACCGTAAATGCACTAATTAAGTCTAAAGTAACGGTTTTATTCCAAAACGGATTCGACATTACGGGACCGTACAACTAGAGCGACTTCCTAGAGTCGCTCCACAAACAAAGTAGCTGAAGTCGAACGTAAGTAAGCGCAAAGACGCATAACGCCAACGCGAGAAAGCAGAATGTAAACATGGCAGCAAAGATAATTATAGGTAATCCAGCCGTACCTGGGTGCCAAGAAACCATCACCCTCGAAAGCCATACCACGCTTGGCGACACCGACAACGCTATATTTAAGCCCATGAAATACCTTATGAGGCTTGTTTGGGATAGAGAGCCATGAAGCACAACAGCTGCGTACCAAGACTTCGAGGGTTTCCAGTATGCACAGTGCACTTTTACTGCAATTGGTGTAGTAACGCAATTAAAGCCAGGCCACTCACGTTGCGGCGTGCGGCAAATGGAAATTCAAATTGGTGTTCCCTACTTGACATGTCAAGCCCACCTATCATGGCAAAAGTCGGAGCGATACAGAAAGTGGTACAGCAGTCGATAAAACCCAACACTAGGGTCAACAGCTATTTAATAGACTTCGTCAAACATTAATCATTCCGTTCATTAGGAGACAATTTGGCTCTCATCACAAGATCTTGTTATAGATCCCGATACCCATCGTGCTAGCCTCCGCCAGTTCCTTGCGGATCTCCTGAATGAACAAGACGCCTTGTTCATCCCAGTCCCTGCTTGAGCTGTCAACGAACTTGAGCATGTTCCCGAAACCATTCTCAATACACGAAAGGCACTTAAGCACCAACTTCGAATACACTTCGCCCATCTCATATGCAAGACGGTCTCCAGCAAGCGAGATAAAGGCTTTCTGCTCGATCTGCGAGTCGCTCATGGATCTCCAGGCGGGGTTCTCGTATTTCCAGCGATCTTTCGCCTCGGATAGCACCGGCGATAAGCCTAGCTCTCCTCCGTTATTTACGACGAACGAATCCCATAGTCCAATCTCGAGGAAACAGACACCTAGGCTGTATATGTCGTGCCCGATGTTGTACTTGGACTCAACCACGCTGCCCGGCTGCGCCTGGCGGTCCGGGTGCTGGTACATGGCCATAGTCCAGTCGTCATGGTACACCTCGTGCTTCGATGCATCGACCGTCCTGCGCATGTGCTGCCAGTCCACGAGGTACGGCGCCCCTATCGTCTTAGGATACTTCAGTTCTGGTATGTCGCCGGGAGCTGGTTCGAAGAGCAGTATTGACTCAGGCCGAATGCACTTGTGTACCAGGTTCTGCTGGTGTACCTGATACACTGCTTCGGCTAGCTTTCGCGGTAGGATGAAGCGGTAGTTACGCGGAATCGGTGGCCTCGGCTGATTAATGGGGTCGAGCAGGACGTCGCGTAGCGAGCGCGGGTTGATGCGTCCGTCCGGGAAGGCAAACACGAGACGAAAGCGATTTTCCACCACTGGCGATGAACTCAGGACCTGAAAGCCGGCCAGCTCGAGCAGCCCCCCGCCAGGTGATTCAAAGAACTGAAGAATTCTCGCGAGATCCACTGCCCGCTCGTACGCCTGGCTCGAACGCAGGTCCGGAAAGACCTTCTCCTCCACAAGGCAAGGCTGAGTACCTCGCCGGGTAGATCTGTTGAAGTCACCCCGAGCGAAGGTTGCAGACGAGTGCGGCAGGCTCACTGGGTCTCCGACGAAACAGAACTGGTTTGGGCGGAATTCAAGCCGCGAGGGCAGCTGACTTTGTCCCACCTGGGCCTGCACGTAGGCCCGCAGCCTGGACTCCAACTCTTTCATCGATTTAATGCTGTCCAGCGCCGCTTCCATGGCCTTCTTGGTCTGCTTCTCGGTATTCCCGGCGGCCTTAAGCTTGTTTATCTCCTGGTCTAGCTTGACCATCTTCGCCCATAGCTCTTTTGCGCTGGCCTTGAGGGCCACTTGGAGAGCTGCGTCCTCGGTGTGGCAGTATAGATCCTCGACGTTCTCGAGGGTCACCCGTATGATGCCGCGATCTAGGAGCAAGATGAACTCCTGAATCTGCACGACATCCGGCGAGACCTGCGCCGACTGGAGCTTGTTCGACAGGTAACGGCCGGCGTGGATGAACGTCTGGACCAAACCAGGGATCGCGATGGCAAGCGACGCAAGCCCGATAACAGCGTCGAAGCCCAGCATCTTGGGCAGAACTTTTGCCTTTGCGGGTTGGTTGCTGTCAGAAGCTCAATGAGGGATATCTAGACGAATCCGGCCTTGTGCCTTTGGATTGAATGGTTGAGTGGACTGAGCAGTTTTAGCTATGCGTCGCGCTCTGCATGTTCTATTTGTAGGGGCTTGCAAAGCCACAGCGCCTTCATGCACGGCTGTGCACACTACTTTTTGGTGGTTGGCTAGTTTTCACTCGCTTATGTTGGGGCGTGGCACGGTTATTACAGTGTTTCCCCTCATTTCGTGGGAAAGCCTTAAACCCACCATTGAAGTTGCTATATATGCGTATTACTTTTGCTCTATCCTCAGATCTTTATTCCTAATACCTCGTCTCTTTGAAAGATCTCATGTAACGATCTCACTAGAGCTCTCCAAGTACTACCTCCATGCGTCTTCCCACCATGGCGGATCAGTCGAGACTGAAGATAATCAAGTCCAACCCCATCGGAACAGGATTAGATGACTTTCGCAGCTATGCAGTCCATCAGATAAGTAATGAAGTGATGTTTATTTGGCATCATATGTTCTTGCTAATAACTATAGACCTCAAAAACCGCGCGGTCGATCTTATTATGGTATTGCAAAATCTTCCAGCTGCTCGATCACTTCCGTGCATCGCTGGCCGTGGAACTCTTCGCCATGATCTCCACAAACTTGAGTACTCCGTAGACGTATCCGACGACTTTGACCTCGAAAGTCTCATACCTCTTCTTGATGCGGTCCTCAGCAACGAGTCCGATGAGCTTATTTGGAATAAGGTCTATGACGCTGTCAATAAACTGTAAATCTACCCCCTTCCCCGTCCTTTTGTGTCGGTAGATTTAACACCGTACTCGAGCAACACGAACATCATCGAGCAGTCTTCCGAACGCCACGAGCTAAAGGAGAAAATGGGGCCGATGTATGGTAAGCATTAGCATTCCCTGGCTCTGATCCCTACCAATGCTAGGATATGATCTGAGCTAATGTGTCCCTGCCTACAGAGGTTTTTGCACAGGCACTGCCGCCGTCTCGCTCACCAGGACAACCACCGTTAGTAAAGAGAGGTGGTCAGGGTGAGGTCAGGCTGGAAATCGATACTGAAGGTCGTGTACGTTGACCACCAAGACTGTTCTATATCAATATCTTTACAAGACACTGAGACAGAGAAGAAAATAGCTGTTAAAACCATCTACTACACCAACTCAAAGAATGTCGACAAAGTGATTAAAGACTTTCAACGAGAATGTGAAAGTCTTCAATCCCTACCTCATCCAAGCATTGTTCGATTTCTCGACTTCAGCCATAATCCCGATATGCGACAAGCTGTTCTTCGAATGGAATGGGCAGCCTTCGAGTTGTCAGAGTCTGGTAGGGCGGATCTGGGAGATATAATTTCCAGCTACAAAGACAAGAAATCATATCATTATCTACCGGAGATCTTTCTGTGGCATGTCCTATTCCATCTTGGCGCAGCTCTCGCTCTTTGTCACCACGGCATTGAACTTAATAGGACACAGATACCTGCACGGGTCAATTCTAAGGATGTCCTTTTTCAATTGATTCCAAACCCGTCAAGCCAACTTATTTCGCTAGCCAGAAAGAATTCTCAGGTAACCTGGACAACGGAGCAAATCGAATTCTCGATAAAGGATTCACACGAACCCATTATCCATCGCGATATTAAACCAAGCAACAGTTAGTGTTCCATTTACACGAGGTTTTCGTTAGCGTTTGCCAACCATAGCTAACTTAAGGTCATATAAAGTCTTACTCTCAGATCCGCCTCAGGACGCATTGGACGAAAATTGGAAACTAAATTCGACTGTCAGTCTTGAAAATGACGGAATATTTTGTGTTTATCCAACAATATTGCTGGGAGACTTTGGTTTGAGCGCTCCAATGAAGGATGCACATACTCGAGGGATTAGCACATTCGAATATTGCGCGCCTGTACGATTAGTTCCATCCCTTACTTCCAAGAAGCTTACTGACCGCTTTGTCTTTAGGAGGTCCCCCGTGAACCCAGTAGACCAGATAGCTCAGAGTTCGGTTGGACAACCAAATGTGACATCTTCTCTCTGGGCGCTACTCTTTGGCACCTCATGAGCCTGCAGGGGCCACCGGAGCGTGGTCACGCCTCCGATCCACAACCCTCCCTTCCCTCCAATTATTCCGACGGACTTCGGCGTCTTATTAACAAGTGTTGCGAATGGGAAGCGTTGCATAGACCGACAGCAATCGATATCCTAGTTGCATGTATTGAGCATTCCTACTGGAACGAAACCTATGTTGGCCCTTATGGGTTACCAATTGCTTTCGACTTTACTACCACTCTCTGGAAATCTTTGCAAGGATGTCGGCAAAGGATTGCTCCCGAATATAAACCGCCAGTAGCATCAATGCATGGCTCTAGCCCTTTCTCGCATAGCTTAAACCTGCTATCGTTGAACGAAAGGACAGGTAAACCGCTATCAATATTTGTTGCAGGTATAACTCTCTTCGGATATTTTAACTATACATGCTCACACTAAAGCTCTAAGGCGCATACATTACGCAACATTTCCGATACAAACCCATCTCATACTTCTTCGTCCCTCTGCAGCGCACTTCGCGTTTTGTTGGTCGTCAAGATGTGCTTCAACTATTGCATTCCCGAATCAATTCAAGTAGCAATGGCCAGGTTGTAATTTCGCTTTGTGGAATGGGCGGCATTGGGTGAGTTGCTGTTTTTGCTGTCTCTGAGATTCCGGGTTGACATTCTGGGCACTCTACAGCAAAACGCAGATTGCAATCCACTTTGCACATCAAGTTAAGGAGCGAGACACCAGAATTTCGGTATTTTGGGTTAACGGCGCTAGCTTAAGTGCTGTTGAGGAATCCTACTATAGGATTGCTGTCGAATGCGACATATGTAGCAGTGAGCAGTTAGATCCTCTCTTCATGTTCCGAGTCAAGCGCTGGCTCGAGAGTGAGAGTGCCGGCAGATGGCTTATGATAGTGGATAACGTCGATGACGTGAACGCGTTTCTCGAAACGGAAGACGCCGCGTACATACCGAAATGCACGCATGGTTCTATTCTCTACACGACAAGGAATCTCCAGTTCGCCAAGCAAGTTTCGCCCTCGAACGATATCATTCACATCTCGGAGTTCACCGAGTCAGAAGCGACTTACCTCCTCAGCCAAATGATATCTTCGGCCACGAAATTAGGAAGTCCGCACGCCTTGGCCAGGCTTTCAGACGAACTCGGATATCACCCTTTGGCTATCTCTCAAGCTGCTGCGTTTATGAACTCCTATGACCTCTCAGTTTCAGACTATTTCGGCTATTTTACGGATCAACAAACAGCTGGACGTCTCCTAAAATATGAAACCGTCGACTTTACAAGGGACAAGGGATGGGAATCTCTTTATTCGACTTGGAAGATATCCTTCGACCGCATACAGGAGACACTAGCAGCCGATGTGCTGGCGGTCATGAGCTTTCTTCATCCGGATACAATCCCCGTATTTCTCCTTGCCCAGGAATTTACGGACATAATATCGTTGGACGAGGCGATTTCTACACTCAGAGCTATGTCACTCATCTCCCCGCACAACAAAGGAGGAGCTTACGCTATCCACCGCATTACCCAGCTGTCTATGGAGTACTGGCTTGAGTCTCAAGGCTCTAGACAACGCTTTCTGTCGAAGTGCTTGCACCTTCTAGCGCGGCTCTTTCCTGAAGATCAGGACGACAACTGGAAGACTTCTTCTGTATTGTTGCCGCATGCCACCAGGGTTCTGTCGTTGCGAAGAGTCTCTGACGAGAACTCGCTGGCGCGCGCTGAGCTTCTGGAAAAGGTGTCACAGTATGAACTCAAGCTTGGAAGGCTGGAGAATACAGAGCAATATGCTCGAGAGGCCCTTGGCATACGGTCCACTCTGCTTGGAAGCATTGCTCGAGAAACGGTGAAGTGCCAAGCTCACCTCGCGAGAGTTTTATGGGCGCTCGGCAAATATCAAGAGGCAAGGGAATTAGCTATTGAAGCTTTCACAACGTTCAAAACTAGAGACCCAGAGAGTCCGGACACACTTGGCAGCATGGATATCCTCGCAGTCGTGCTCCATAGTCTAGGGAAGTACGAAGAGGCGGAGCAGATGCACCGACAAGCACTAGAGCTAATGGAGGAAGTGTTGGGCAAGAAGCATCCCTCTATACTTGCCAGCATGAACAACCTCGCAAATGTGCTCGATGACCAGGGGAAGTATAAGGAAGCAGAGCAGATACACCGACAAGTACTAGAGTTAAAGGAAGAAGCGTTAGGTAAAGAGCACCCCGATACACTTGCCAGCATGAACAACCTTGCACTTGTTCTTAATAATCAAAAGAAGTACAAAGAGGCGGAAGAGATATATTGGGCAACCTTAAAACTAAGACAGGAAGTACTGGGTAAAAAGCATCCTGACATACTTGCTAGCATGAACAACCTTGCAAATGTGCTCGATAACCAGGGGAAGTATAAGGAGGCAGAGCAGATACACCGACAAGTACTGGAGTTAATGGAGGAAGTGTTAGGTAAAGAGCACCCCGATACACTTGCTAGCATGAGCAACTTTGCAAATGTGCTCGATAACCAGGGGAGGCACACAGAGGCAGAAAAAATACATCGGGCAACCCTAGAGCTAAAACAGAAATTACTGGGTAGAAAGCATCCCAACACACTTACCAGCATGAACAACCTTGCAAATATGCTCTACAGTTTGGAAAGGTATAAAGAGGCGGAGCAAATGCACCAACAAGCACTGGAGCTAATGGAGGAAGTATTGGGCAAAAAGCACCCCGATACACTTGCTAGCATGCATAACCTCGCATATGTGCTCAATAACCAGGGGAAGTACAAAGAGGCAGAGAAAATACTTCGGCAAATACTGGAGCTAATGGAGGAGGTGCTAGGCAAAAAGCACCCCGATACACTTGCCAGCATGAAGAACCTCGCATATGTGCTCGAACACCAGGGGAAGTACGAGGAAACAGGCCCCAACGTTACCAGCTTCATCTCTAAAACGATCGCCGTTCTCGAGACCACCGCGAAAGACTACAGTATTGTCAAAGATGATAAGAGCCTCGGAGAAGCACTCCATGAAGCAGGTCGAGGGCTACTCCTTGTCGAAGAGGCTCTCCTAACTGTCCACAAACAACTAGTCGGACGTAACCTAGCAGGAGACCCTCAAACCGTCATGGATTCACTGAAGGCGTGCAACGCGAAAGCAAAACTGTTCCAGAGCATATTCGAAGACATTGCTCAAGCACCGGAAACTTCGAGGTTCGAGCGTTACCGAGCGGTCGTGCAACAAGAGTGCAAGGAATACACGGTGGAAGTCTTGGTGACGAGGATGATGAATGACGTATGTGACGTGGCCAAGGACAGAGCGATCGAAGCAGCAATGAAGGACCAAGTCAAGGGGTTGCGCGATGCGATCGACAAGTTGTCGAGAATAGAACCATCCATTCCAAACGAGGGGTGGGGCAACACATTTTCCAATTATGGCCCCGGCAACCAATTCCACGCTCCTATCAGAACTCAGAATATCAATACAGGCAGTGGCAAACAATTCCTTGGGGCTACCTTCTTTGGCAACTGGTAACCTAGTTAGTGGAAGATTTGGAATTTATCTGGGCGTTGTTGTGTACATTTTAAACTCATTCTGTTATCCATCCATGATATTATTCGTTCATCTATTGGTTTTAATGATGTCTTGCCCGATCGAGACCTTGACGCTGCCACCCATGCCCTTCGGAATTTCAATCCGGTTCATATGCTTGCTATCTTCGTTGATGGCCCATATCAACTGGCGCAAAGACGGGTAGCTCTTGACCACGCTGTCAAAGGGGAATATCTCCGGCGCAGTGATCAGTGTCCGCCGCCGATCTTCGCAGCATGGAAATCACGGCATCGTTCGGCCCGTCGTAGGCAGCACGATCGCCGTCAAGTTGTAGAAAGCACATGCAAGCAGGGTAGCCATGAGCTCAACCGAGTTCGGCAGGTAAATAGCAACTCGGTTTCCGCGTTAGTCGAGGATGTGCTGTCCGATCAGGCTGATCTGCCTAGTAACATCGCCTACCTCAATTGTCAGCAAAGCGAATGGATTGATTTTGCCAGGAGGAACGAAAGGCTGCTTACCTTTCTTCCAACTCCTCTCAAAGCTCGAGTCATAGGGCACCTTCATTTTCGCTAGCCATATCTAGGTCGTAATCATTGGATCACAATCGCAGAACCACCTTGACGTGATGTGGTCACAGTACATCCACAGCCTCCAGATGGTGGAGCAGCAATGGCTTCTTGTCCTTAAGTGCGACCACTACGGTGCCGACATAGGACCGCCACCGGGGCCGCAAACCCGGACTCGTCGTCGATGTTGAGATACGTGACGATCTAGTTGTCGAGGTCGGCCCGGTTTGTGAACTGAGTGCAGGCTGAACCGTTCTAATTTCAGTCCATATCTGCATAAATAATGCATAAATGTACACGGGGCCGTTTCACAGTCACCTGACTGATGGCTGGCTGGCTGAGCCGAGCCTAAGAAAAAGCGGCAAATGGAACCCCGGGAATGCTGTACTTCGATTGGTAGTTAAAAGGACAGCACCGTCCTTTGTAGCAATACATGGTTTACTCATCAGCCGTTTAGTTACGGAGTCCTCAAGGGGTAACTGTCCAAAAACGATTTTTCTCTTACTACGTACACCCTAATACGCTAAATAGCCAAAGGTTTCAAAAGCTTTAGTACAAGTATACAGTACTATAAAACAAAGCATTTAAGCTACCTTTAGCCACAAGGTTACAGAGCACTTAGCCATAAAGTTACAAAGCACTTAGCCACAAAGTTACAGAGCACTTAACCACAAGGTTATAAAGCACTTAAGCTACCTATAGCTATAAAGTTACAAGGCATTTAAGCCACTTTTAGCCACAAAGTTATAGGGCACTTAGGCCACTTATAGCTACAAAGTTACAAGGCACTTAGCCACAAAGTTATAAAGCACTTAAGCCACCTATAGCTACAAAGTTATAAAGCACTTAGCCACAAGGTTATAAAGCACTTAAGCCACCTATAACCATAAAGTTACAGGGCACTTAGCCACAAAGTTACAAGGCATTTAAGCCACCTATAACCACAAGGTTATAAAGCACTTAACTATAAGGTTATAAAGCACTTAAACTACCTATAGCTATAAAGTTACAAAGCACTTAGCTACAAAGTTGTAAAGCACTTAGCCATAAAAAAGTACCTTATAACCTTATAGCTAAATGCCCTACAACCTTATAGCTAAATGCCTAGCAACTTTATAATTAAAAGTAGCTTAAATGCCCTATAACTTTATAGCTATAAGTAGCCCAAGTGCCTTGCAACCTTATAGCTACAAGTAACCTAAATGCCCTACAACCTTATAGCTAAGTGCCCTACAACCTTATAGCTACAAATAGCTCAAGTGCCCTACAACTTTATAGCTAAGTACCCTACAACCTTATAGCTAAAAATAGCTTAAATGCCCTATAACTTTATAGCTATAAATAGCTTAGCTTTATACCTAGTGTTTCTACTAACCCCACTAATTAATTTGTACTAATACAATCTAAGCTATTCAAAAGTGTACGAATATTGAAAAAGTTGTTTTTGGACAGTTAGCCCTCTGGGTCTCCAGATTTGGTCATCAACACCGCACTCAATTCACCAGTTTGACAGTGATAAGCCCAAAACCACACATTAAAAACCACTCACCCGGTAACGGGCGATTCGGCTAAACCATAATCACAATGACTGGAGAAATCACCCACATGCCTGACAATGCATCATCCAAGGAAGACTTCTTTAATAGTCCGGATTTCTGGACAGTGGAGGAGGAAGACGTGGTAGAGCGACCGCTTAGCCTCTTCAGCAACGGTGCGTTCAAATACTGGGACTATCGGGGTAAATGTTAGGCTTAGAGAACCAGCTTATAGCTTCGACATGAGCAAGATCACAGGCCTTGAAGTCCATGATCGTGATCATTCCAGAATCCTATCTCAAGACGACATCGACCTGCTGCCCGACAGGTCCAGCCTCTCGGACACAGCCCCCAGCAACCCCTTTACGAAAGGTCCGGCCGATAGTAAT
This sequence comes from Xylaria cubensis, assembly GCA_022385715.1. NCBI lineage: Eukaryota > Fungi > Ascomycota > Sordariomycetes > Xylariales > Xylariaceae > Xylaria > Xylaria cubensis. The sequence continues at coordinate 49,702 of MU279052.1, forward strand.
ATCCGACACTTCACTTGCAAGTGTCATGGCACATCTTCTTCTGACCAGCAATCTGGATCCGGTGATCCCAGTGCTCACCGTGATCCGTCTCAGCTATACGAAACATTGCCCTCTGACGACGCATTTCGCATCGTGGAGATCCTACCTGGTCTGTACGACGATCCCGTTATCTGTCGTCTCCACGTAACTCGCATCACAGACGCACAGATGTCTTATTCAGCTCTGTCGTATACCTGGACTCTCGATGAAGAGGATAGGTTCATCCGGATAGCTAATATGCCACCGCCAAAAGAGTCAATTTCCTGCAACGGCTTCAACGTCTCCATAGGAAAAAACCTCTTCCAGGCTATCAGAAGGGTTCGGCAGCCGTTGACATCCCAAATGATTTGGGCGGATGCACTCTGCATAAACCAAGAAGACATGCACGAGAGGACACAGCAAGTGCGCAAGATGAGCTCAATATACAAGAATGCATTTCGGCTAGTGGTCTGGCTAGGTGAGAACAATCGCTATGCTGGTGATTCTTGCACGGAGTTCTCTGGTCTATGTCGGATTGTCAACCGCTGGAGAGAGAGAGGAGCTCAATCGGTCCGGGTTCCTAGAGCCTCGTATTCGTCTCGGTATACAGGCCGGATTTACAACACATGCGACGAGCCACTGGACGCAGATGATGGTATATGGTCAGACATTCACCAATTTTACAACCTGAAATGGTTTTGCCGTGTTTGGATCCTCCAGGAAATTGCATTGGCCCGATCTGCGATGGTTCTCTGGGGCACATTCGAGATCGATTGGGAGTGGATAGGCCTCTCCGCCGCCATCATCCGAACAAACTACCCCCGACTAACAGCTCTTCGTCAAACTAGCCAGAAAGTTGGCTTATATACATATAAGACATACCTGAATCCTCGGGTCGTTCCCACCGGCATCTTGAACGCCTATTTCATGTATCGTATATCACGCTCCCAGGTGTACTTCAAGGCTCCTCGCTTTACATTCCATCAACTCTTAACGTTGACGCGACAATTTAAATGCGAAGACCCCAGGGACCAGATATTTGGGATCCTAGGCATACCGACAACGGACCAGTCGCCTGCCCAAGAAACACCTTTCATTCTCCCAGACTACACCAAGTCCATAGCTGAGGTATATCAAGAAGTGGCCAACAGGATCATCGATAGCTCAGGGTCCTTGAAGCTCCTGTCTAGTATACAGCGCCCAGCGAGACACTGGATATCAGACCGTGATGAGAGTGATGGTTATGATGATGGACTACCGTCTTGGGTTCCGCAATGGCGCTTCCTGATCACTGAGACCTTGTCTCCCATGGAGCCGAGTGCGGCGTTCGACCCCGCTGGTGGGCAACCCACACAGCGTAAACAAGATTTTGATGCTAGAGCCTTGGTCATTCGTGGAATCGAAGTTGACAAGATCTCCTTCGTGAACAGGTGTCTCAACTTCGACCAATTTCAAAAGCAGTTCAACAGCTACCAAAAATCGAATAAACTACAAACGTCTCACTACACGCAGTCAGATCTTGAATACCTTGCCTTGACATTAACGGCTGGTAGGGACTGGTACGGCCTACCGGTTACCAACATAGCGAATCATCTCGCCGACTTTTCCAAATGTCTCCTCGACAACAGTCTACGGTGGTCTCTTCTGGACTCGGCATTCGGAGCGGAAGACAGGGGCCCCACACGGGGACTCAATTGTAGCGCCAGCTCAATGAACGGAGCGTCCAGCCCCGGGCACAGGTTTGTAACGGAAGATATGCTTCAGCAGCTTGCACGAAACGGCCGCGCAGATCGCTTCCGAGATTCAGTGGCTACAGCAGTGGGGAAACGGGCCTTGTTTACCACCGCATCAAGACTTCGAGGTATCGGGCCTGAGACAATGAATGAGGGCGACATCGTCTGTATCCTTTACGGAGCCAACGTACCCTATGTTTTAAGGTATCACGTCGAAAGTGACGCATACCTCGTAATAGGGGAATGCTATGTTCACGAAATAATGCGAGGAGAGATGGTTCAGCGGCTCTCACAGCCCGACAGCGGGGTACGGGAAACGTGGATAAAGCTTGTATAAGCAATGATCACTGAAAACCCTCTCCTTTCCCAACATGAACAACTTCGACATCTTCTGTCGAAGCTAGGAGTAGGGCAAAGCAGTCGCCGCGTCTTAAGTGAATCACACCCCCAAATTATCGTGCCCCCTGTGCCCCGGATCATTCCGCAGAGTAGCTGCTAGCGCCATCCCAGATCTTCGAAGTCATGTACTAATGCCAATGCTGTTCAAAGGACAGGATCATCTGGACAAGTTTCTCATCAACATCGGACAAAGTGATATTAGCTCCTACGCTATGAAATTTTGCGGTCGATCTTAACTAATACCGATAATCCTTTCACAGAGGACAAGGTTTTGGCTGACGTATCAATCCGAACTTCGGAACTGCTGTAGCATGACAGCGGAAGCTTAATTCACAGGTCATCTGTGGAACTAGCTATATATAGATCTCCAACAGATCTTCACAAAGCTGGATAACACCGCCGGATTGGATACTTTCCTAACGCACATGGAAACAAGCAAGAGTCCCATAGAGCTACTCTGCTACACTCAAGTTTCCACAAGACGCTCTCTCCCCAGCTTTTATCGCTGGTATGACAGCTCGTCTGAATAACAGGATTGCTGGGTAAATGACAACATGTCCGAGATTACATCTTTCTAAGCGTAAGTATAGATACAGACCTCGTTATGGGTGCTATAAGCGATGCGATTGCCCCTTTTTCGTCAAACGAAATAAATAACGGCGTCCCCCCCCTTACCGCCCTTCCCAAACAGTCTCATGAAGGGCTCGTCCTCAATCTCTAGTCAGTCATATCTGGCCATTCTCTTTAATACAGCTAAATCACAAGATATCTCACCCATATCAGATCTCATGTGGCGATCATCACGGAGAAGAGAAATGCCATATGGAGATACCATATTGAGAAACTAACCAACCTCGTCTTATAAATCATACATACAGATATAGTCCGGCAAGTAGGAGTAGAATCATGAAACGAGGCTAATCTAGGTAAATGACCAACAAGTTTTTCGCATAAAAAAAATCAGCAAGGGCCAAGGCGAAGTGCACTTATCACTAACATCACGACGCACACCTTCACGTGAGGGATTTGCTGGGAGGCAACTTCCTGTCAAGTTGTATGTTCTTGTCTTGTGAGCTTTTGGTGCAACGCCTGGCACTCTGGCCTGGTGCTCTTACGTGGAGTGGCTGGCCCTAGCACTGCGGTTCATGTCAGCCGTTCTGTTACACTTAGATATTCCCATGCTGATATTGGCGGTGCGTCTACCCGCTTATCATGTTCTGCCCCAAAGCTATCATTGTACCTGTTACTTAAGCCGTCGTTGTTCGGCCTGTGTTCGGCATGTCTAGACAACATGCAGACCGTGGCCTGGTGGAGGTCAAGCAAACAAGACAGTTCTTCTCTACATTTTACATATCGATAGATCAACACCCTACCTTTTCCCGGGATTGCTGTGTTCTACGTTCATTAAAGTCTGCATATCGAATGCATATACTCTCAGGGCTTGAGGTTATATTCTTGGGGATTAAGGCTATATTCCCGGAACTGAATGCTTGCGTCACATCTGCTTTTGATGAAATTATAAACCTCTCAAAATAACTATACTGTTAGGACTGCTTGTACAGGACCCAGGACTCGAATCTCGGCGTTTTTCTCCAGATGCATTATAACATCATCGTTACTTACTCACACATGCGCGATGAATTGCTCATCAGGGCGTTCTACTTTGCGTGAAATATTATGGAATTATTTATAGGTATAGCACTACCTCGTTTCTCAGAAATAATAGATGCTCATTCACTAGGTAGGTACATAAACTATTTTACTTTAGGTAATACTGTAAAAGTAGCCATTATAGATAAGGGGTTGCATATATTTGGAGGACCTACGGCGCCTATACATTCAATGTTTTATCATGGCTAAGATGTTACTCGCTCAGTGATTCGCAAGAGAATGGGTTATCTCTATAATGGTAATGTCGTGGACAAGAAATGTCACAATGGGTTATAGCGTTTGATAATCTTGGAAGGTTGAGCCTCGTATTATAGAGTTAGACTAATAGCATTTCGAGGTCTACCATAATTGTTCGGGCTACAAATCTGTTTTGCCTTACTTTAGTCCTGCCTAATACTACACGGCCACGATGCACGTTTCTTGTGTCCGGCATCCCGAATCGTGATTACCATCTTTTCGCCCTCTCTCACTCTTCTTCCTAGATAATAATGGGGATAGTGACCAAGGATAGCGATATAACTAAGTCTGGGCAAGTATTCTGCTAAATATTCGGCCCACAGGTTGCAGTAGCTCCAGATTATACGATCTACAAGAACTATGATTTAGCCGTAACGAAAGCATAACGTTTATTCCATCAATAAAACTAGTGTATAAACAAGGTTATGTGTTAGTTAATAGTTGCTTATTCAACGCTGATGCACCTGCGTGCCACCTCTTATTCCCTCCCCCTCCGCCAATACGATGCCGCCTCGTCTAGAAAAGTTTCCCAGCAAAACCCGCAATCAGAACATCGTCCAAAGCAGTGAGAGGCGAGAGCCCCGCAACTTCATTGTACGCTGAACTGTCCTTGAATATAACCTGAAAGTCTGGGTTCCTGTACCATGGTGGCGCTTCGCTTGATCCCCGTCAGTTGAGCTCGCCTCATCGTTGTTTGATAATACTTTTCCACTCAAATTCATAATTGGTGTCCCAAGGACAACTGGAGTGCGATAGTCGAGCATGTCCAGGTCGATGTAAGAGAGTCCGGTCGTACTTAACTCAGCACCATTACTCCAAAGCCAATTCAATACTTCTCGCGTCTTGTTGTTCTGGATGTTTATCCTCCAGATTTGATTAAGGCCACTAATAGGCTTTCCTAGCCTTTGCGAAACTTCTAACAATGTCCAGGTCATTAATTCTGACCAATACGGCTTTATGGCAGGGTCTGTATGGTCAAGGTCTCTAAAGTTCCACCAGCAAAGAAGGAATTCATTGCCGACAGAGAAAAAGTTGACGTATGGGCCATTCTCCAGCGCAAGGGGGTTCCTGTATACCAGTTAATGAACTGACTCGAGCGGCACGAAATCAAAATTCTGCTTGCCCTGCCGGAATGTCTGAAACATATACTCCATGGTAGCTGTAAATTCCGCCTGTTCGGTGCCTTGATTGGCACCCTGTGCCCAGTGACCTGGAAAAGCCGGATTTGTTTGCCGCATTGGAAGAACTGGACATTGCAGTGAGAGAACCTTTCAGGGACGGGTCCAGGATGTTCGTTTTTGTTATGCTTCCTTATCTTATTAAGAGCCTTGAATTCATACGAACATTTACTGCAACCTAGATATTCGCCGGAAACTGAAGCATTGGTGAAAGTTCGATGGGCTTATCAAAACGAATGTCGTTTAACCATGTAGGAAAGGTTCTCGAGTCCTCTGGCTGAAAGGCCTCTTCCTGGATGAGCCAGTCCTTGATCCTGCGAATCTGCTCCGGACTGGTGTTACATGGCCTTGAGTGGAGGTGCTTCTCTAATGATCTGACGGTGTTTCTGATGATATCGTTACAGTGTGTTTTGTTACAAAACAGCAACGCATGGCTCTTGAGTTCCATCACCGGTTTGGTGAGGACCTCCACGATCTCTGTAGCCTCCTCGTCCTCCTCGTCCTCCTCCAAACGGGTTACCGCCTTGAGAAGCCATTTGGTGTTACGGAACGCTAGCGGGGGATTACGCTTGGTGTACTGATGAGGCAATCGTGCTGGTCACTTGCTGGTGGGTTGGATCTACTCACGGCGGATTGATTTTGCTGCAATCTTTGCTACGAATGAAATGAGTGAGAAGCTTGAGAGGGAGATTTCCACAATAAAAGAAGATCCAAGCACGTCTTCGGATTCATAGGCCCTAAATACGTCGTAAGGTTCAAATGACATCGATGTACATAGTTTTCAGGCATCGACTGACGTGGTTGCCAACACCACGCCCGTCCTCCCCTATTCTTTACTTTATTTCAACTCACTCTGGGGACTGTTATGAATATTTGGCAAGTTCCAGCACCAGAACTGATCCCAGCTTCGGAACTTGGACGGTAAGGCACGGTTCGCACCACCATCCATTGACAAAGACACAAGCAAACTTCTTATTAAAGTTTCTTAGTCTCTCGTGCCTTATAAGTATGAGCCTGCAAGTTTGGTTTAAACTGCTCAACAATAGTAAGAGCGGCCGGGCTACTAAGCATCTCACCGCTGCTGTCTTGTTTTCCAGCAGAATACAACTGCTTCCTCGAAAAGCATTGAAAAACGACGAAGCAAGTTAAACAGTCATCAATATCCAAGTTCTTTCACTAATTGCTAGTGTGGCCCGGGTATCGTAATAGAATGGTAATCATGAATCGATGCCCTGTGAAGAAAATGCCCCATAAAACAACGTCCTGATCAACAGTCCCATAATCCTATGATATCTACAACTCAAGCTCGCCTAGCCAGATAATCATATCCCTCACTAAGCATTGCCCACTATCCACTCCAGTCCTTGAATACCTCAATGATGTCCCGATGGGTGATTCTCCAAGGCACCTGTTACGGTACGTATATAACAGCTGCAGACGGCCAAGTAGCTTGACTTGACAACGTTCTATCTTTTGATGATTTCGTGGTTTAGTGCTACAGTTCTGTTCCGTGACAGCACCAGAGTTGAAGCGAGGCAAGACGATTTGCATGTGTTGACCGCTAGGGGTCCAGAATGGGTGGGACTCCAGACCATCCGAGCCGTCTCTCTGTTTCTGGCGGAAATCTTGGAGTGCTTGAATTGTCTGCTTCTGAATAGTCGCCGGAGAGTCTTTGCCAGGCTTGAGATAATTGTACGGACCGTGGCCATAGCTAGTGAATAGACAGACATGCCAAGGCTAGGCTTTGCTCAGCGATTCATGGACAACAGATTGCTGCCATTTGCTAAGTTCTGACTCCCAAATGACTACTTCTACGGTTTAGCTGGAAGACTCAGACTGGTTGCTAGAATGAGCACTAACCTCGGCGATAAGTCCTTTGGTTTGAAATTCATCGCGGTTGTTGTAGGGATCAAGCGTTGAGAGAGACCCAGCATAACACGGATGTTATCTGGAAGTTCGAGGTACACTATCTACTCCTCAAGAATGATGGGCGGTCGAGAAGGCCTTTCGAAGTATCTAGTGAAGTAACGCCAAGTGCAAACCACAAGAAATGGGATTGCTGGAATGAATTAGTAAGTTTCAGTGCATAACTAGAAGCAGGAAAAGTACCAATGGCGAGCGGAGGACGGGCAGGTTCCAATCCAGCTTGAACTGCTCGAAGCGTGACTTATAACACCAGAATCGATCTTCAGAGGCCGGTATTGATCAAGATATGTCGTCTTTGCATTGACCATGATTTGTAGGAGAAGTCGACTTCGTATTGGCCATGATTATCGGATTCCGGGATGTGTGATACTATACATCGGATAGCGTATCTCGACAAATCTACGCTCCACTGTTGGTTTAGAGCATAGGTTATCCAGGAATAAACACAACTGTGGACGCTGTATCTTCTTGACTCCAGTAGCTCGTCCTTGGAGTAGCATATCTCAACAAGTCCGTAATTGATCAATGTTCGGACTGCATGGGTAAAACTGAGTTCGTCCTTTGTTACTTCACGGATCCAAGATAACGCGGAAGAGGTCCCCCGCTCGAGGTTGCGAACAGTACAGATCGCCTAAACTGAGCTCGAATGTTCGCTGACGAGCAACTTCCTAAGACCGACGTTAGCTTTTCCAGTACACAGATATGCTTTTTTTAAATCAAAATCCAGCAACCCGTCCAACTTGTTGGCTGCAACGCAGCAATGATCTCAATTTCTGCGAATTGGAAATGGACCTTTTGGCCGGGAATTGGAAAAGCACTGGGGCAAGAAATACAGGTGACCTGAAACTCGAAGATAAAATATCTGGCAGGAGCGCAAAACTCGGTCCATGTCCAGAAAGAAGCTTGTACTTACCTCGCCGCGCCTTCTACGACACAGTTAGTCCCTTTGCAAGGAGTTGCCACTCTACCTACCTTCCTGTAACTTCCAAGCTCCCGTTATAATACAATGGCGAATCTTCGGATACTGATTTGCTTCCGCCATGGCCGTACGACCAATTGCGGCGATTGTTGAACCGAGCCACAATATACAGGAAAGAACAATAGACCAGCCATTTGGCTTTCCTCTCAAGTTTCACCATCTCTCTCCCGCAGCGTGGTTACCTCAGGGACTGGGCACTCGTAGAGCTTGATCCCAACCCAGCTAATCATCTCGCTTCTTCCTAGACGCGCGAGATTTGGGTTGTCTTCAAAAATCCAGCTATGCCACTCCGGCATACAACTTTTGACGTCCAGTATTGCTTGCTGTATGATTTCGAGTGCTTCGCGAAGAGACCTCAGGCCACTCGTGGCATCGATCAAAAGAAATTTCGGCTGCCTTATGATAGGCGTTGGACAAATTAGTCAGTTGCTTTCGGAAGTCTTGGACGGTTTGTTGGTTCTGCTGCATTGTGGTATAAATGGTTTTGATATTCGTTGACTGCTTGTCCATCCTACCTGCGACCGCCCGTTTGATCGTATTCGCGAGGGTCTTTCAGTCCTTAATTTCTGCCCTTTCCAGGGTTTCCTGCAGAATTTCGCGAATTTGGCCTCTAAGGGCCCGTCATCTGTAGCGTCTTTCATGGTATCTCGGATCATAACTTCTGCTTGATCTAAGATTTGTTGATGAGTTGCTGTCAATTGTAGACCGAGCAGCAACCGAAATAGCATCGTCATTGTCATCGCGGTATTTATCTCGCACGAAACTGCAGGCGTCGGCTTTGTCGTGCCCCTCATGCAGACAATATCTGCCCAGTGACCACACTCCAACACGACTTGTCCTGTTCCAAGAGGCATTGGACGTTTGCATATGATGACGACACTGCTGGAGCGGCGACTACGCCAAAAGCATATTGGGAAGCTGTCCTGGGAAGATATCCCATCCAGAAGGGCAACAACCTTCGCAAGGTGGTCGCCCACCTATCAACCATTACACCTAATCGGCAACCGTCTGAACAATTGCTCTATACTACAGTAAAGAAGCAACTCGAGGTAATCGCCGCTTATCGAGAGGACACCGACTACGCACCAACAACAACGTACTTCAACATACCGCAGAAAGAGGAAATTGAAGCGCTGCGGATTTTTGGAAGTGCCGAGCATGGCTTCGGCACCCTGTCCAACGTTATCGAAGTACTCCTAACCCGTACAGGACTTATCTACCTCGAGCATGGGTGGCCATCGCGAATAGTGCTCATTAATTTTTCGTCCGTTTTATAACCAGGTAATAAGCCAAAGAGCTCGATCATCATTAGTATCTTACGAGGTTGGGGAGGTTCTTCTTCTTGTTTAGATAACGTCTTCCAAACTGTTTCATATGGTTGAGCTGTTCGTCTCCAAGTATTGACGATTTGTAGCTGCATGCACGCACGATGTTCAGATGTGTTAACATCCCGGTTGACTAATAGTGCATTTTGATTGAGAACGCGTCGTACATTTCCAATTGCTTGGACGGTTTCCCTCACTGTTGGCGCGTGAAACTTACCCCCGAATCCATTGGGGTGTCCACTGTTGTAGTATGGTTCATTCTGAGAACCTATAAGATCTTCTGGCAAGAGGTATCCAGATATCGGAAAGCCTTCGCCGCCGGGGAAAAGATCAAGGAGTTCAACGGTCAGAAGATTGAAAGGATCGTCACCAGCAACTAGATCATTCAATTTGTTCTTATATATGCACCACCGTCTTGTCGCAAGTGCTAAGTTGGGGAAGAAGGGTGAACCAGTGTTCTTGGTAAAATCCAGCACTGTTGGCATTTATAATTGGCACACGCACAAGTCGCGCTAGGACTTGGAAGGTCGACGAAGCGTACACATTCCGGGAAGATCATGAGTTTTCCTATCTTCCATCTTGGTTCGGCAACAATCACACTGCTGCAGTTGACTTTTCGCGGACACTCCTGAACGAAAAATGATAGCAGCGTACACATGACTATGGCGGACAAAAATGTCTTTCTTTATGTAGTTGCGATGTACGATGATCTTCCGGGTCTGACGCATGGTGGCATTACGGCAGATGCGGCTGGTCCTACGGCGCGGTTGGTTTGGGTAGAATATGTTGAAGTGTACATTAAGATCTCGAGTATCACCCTCTACGCTACCTATTTTACTTAAACAACAGATAATTAGATTAGAAGAAATGGCAGGAGGGCTTCTTTTGATTATCTACGTTGCTGTATAGTTGTTTAATCTTGTTTATACACGTTCCTTAAATTTAAGGATTAAACGTTATGTCCTTGTTATAGCTGGATTATTTCTTTTATGAACTGTACTATACAGAACGCTGAAATTAATCTCTTGAATTAACCATACAATCTTGTTCAGTAGCCATTCTCTTCAGAATGATGACGGTTCTCTGTGATCGGGAGAAGCTGGGTCATCCGCAAGGCCCAAGGCTCCTGAGGAACGATCGTCTGAGACTCCAGCAAGTCCAGATGAACCTGGGCACCAACAGACAACGCCGTGGTTTTCCATGGACCCACCAATGGTACCATTGTCCAACCTCCAACTCGTGAAGGGAAAGCTTCTGTGAAGCAAGAAGTTTGGCGACGTGTTACGGTAGCCGATAGTTGCCATTTGCAGAACGCTTAGCCTCCTCGTACCACACTCGCTCTTAACATTGCATCTGCAGGTATCACCACCTCAATCACTATCAGACGGGTATCGCAATGTTTTGACACAACAGCAAAGGAACGCCTCAATATGAGAATTTTTTGGCAGTCAGATCCTACTCGATTAGTCACCTGTTCATCAGATTAACCGATTATACCATTACTAGCTAATCTGCCAAATTCTTAGAGCACTCCCTCTACATAGTTAGACAGATGAAAGAGATAGGACTAGATAAAAGAGACTAGGTTCCCACTACTATTGCCTTGCCATTTCTGAGTAAACATGGAATAAACCGTGATAAAACATCTGTGAGGAAGGAGCGATTTCGAAGAAAGCAACCCCTACTTTAAACCGCGTGTATATCTTCAGTTCCAACTTCGAGAATTTGAATGCTGTTGCCTCAGGTTCGATCATCGGTGGTAGACGATACTGACTGCTTAGCTCAGGTTTAATATAAGTAGGGCGGCTGAAGTGGAGGCAATCGAGGCTGGGGGTAGATGGCTCCTTCGCAAAAGTGGACTTGGATTAGCAACAAAGCCCGATTAAAAAATGGTATAATTAGTATCAATACGATAATCTAAAGAACATCTCGCCGCCTCATCTCGATCAAGAGACATGGCTATGCCTGGTGAGAACTAACGTTGGAAGAAAACGACTCTTCCGCGTCGGGTGTGGGCGATTCGAAAGTTACGTTCCCCCGAGAGGCCCCAATCGAGTGGGCATGACTTATTTTGCTCACATGCGTCGCTGGCCAACTGGCGGGCACGTTCCACCTGGCGAACTCTGAGGTTCGATAAGTCGAGCGACATCCAGAAATTGACCTTGGTCATTAGCTTCGCAAGCTTCTCTTGCGGCGTCGGCGTGCAGGTGACGATCAGAGGTGAGGGGAGGTTTGGATTATGGGCAGTGAAAGACTGCCGGAAGACCGCCTCCCAAATTCTCTTTCTTTGTTCTGCCTCCGCGTCTTTCTGGCACTGGCGTCGGTGCTCCCACTCAATAATAATGGCATAGCCAAGCCACTCCTCCACTCCTCCACTCTGAATGTCATGAATGACATTAGCTTCTGTACACGTCTCTTGTGTACGGCCCAGATCAACCGCTCCTGTGGAGCTCCCTCTACGAGGCATAGAGCCTGCAGATACGCCTTGTCCGGGTGATTCTCCCATATAAACTGGGCCATCTGCGCCAGGAGGTGGTCTGGCAATGACCGAGCAATGACAGCAGCAGGTTCATGGGTGAGGAGGGCCGTATCGGTCCACTTCCACTGTATCAAGTCGTTGTAGATGAGTTCGTCGTTATTGTACCAAGAAGAGGGAAGGTACTCCTTGCTGTCGAGAGCGTGCTGTCTAAACTTCTCCTGGCAGTACTGTTGAATGAGGTCGGCGAGGAAACCCCGGAGTACCGAGAAAGACCGCCTGCAACTGCAAAGGATCCAAGCATCGGTAGATTACCATACCTCGGTTGCATAAGTTCCCAAGGATATCGAGGACAGGAAGGAACGGCAAATCGGCCACCTGGCGTATTACCCAGTCTCTGCTCGATCGCCTGGGTATTTCAGACACTGGGCACTCGTAGAGCTTGATGTTCGAAAGTTCACCCTACCTCGAATCTCCATGTTTTCACGAGTTAGCCATACATTGGCTCTGTACCATTGCAAAGCATGGCTTGGAAAGTCTCTGATGATCGTGCGCCAGATGATTGTGGAGTGCAGAGATTCGAAAGCAGTGATGAGATAGTCTTTATTGAAGATACAAAAGCGGGAGGAATCCCGAGCAGTCGAAGAATCCGGGAAAGTCGAAGCATTTATCCCATGATCACGAGTTTGCAAAGGACTTCGCGGATAATTACATGGCGAAGACAACTACACCTACCTTCACTTCAGTTCAAGTGAGTTATGACGAGTCTGTAGACTCCGGTGGAAGTAGTCAAGATGCTAGGGACTCAAACGGGATAGATTGAATCATCGACCTGTCAAAAGAAGACGGTCTGGCGCCCGACTCACTCAAAAGAATAAGCATCTGGGAACAGAGTGCTACTGGCTGCTTCTCGGACGAGGGGTTCTGTGACCACACGACTCTCTCGCACGAGGAGCTCTGCTTCAAATGATAGCTGCCGCATCCGCCTTGCTGCCAGGACAGGGTTGACAGTCTCGTCAAAGTGCATCTTAAAGTCATCGCCAAGTTCCTTTCGCAATGGTAAAAGCGACCAATGTAGTGTTACAACAGCCCCTGAGGCACAAGCACTCACTTGTTATGTATGTTGGTGTACTGCGCATAAGACCCGCATAATCATGGAATAACAGTTGCACCAACATCAAATTCTGCATTTATTCGGGCCGGATAATTTCACTTATTCCATCACACAGAATTGTTGGTCGGGAGCCGCCGGGGATATGGTGCGATGCATTAATGTGAGATAGTGGCGTCTTGCGACTTCTGTTCACGTATTGGCGGACGGGAGACATGTAATCTTAGATGAGAATCGGAGGTCAGACAAATGATATATTGCAACAAGTAGTTAATATTTTTAAAGCTGTAACAATTCGATGAGTTCTCCTCACCTCATCACCTTCTGTTGTATTTAATGCTTGTACGCAGTCAAGCTTCTTGCCTCACAAATCTATATTCTAGTGAGAAACTAGATAGAAGCCTTCACCACCAATGATGTTCTAAGTAAGAACTCATGATAAGTAGGGTATAAGCAAGAGTCTCATCCATAAGCCAATAGCATAACCACCTTATTCCTACCCCGGACATTAAAATTTGCCTACCGCGGTCCGCGGTCCGTCCAAGTATAAGACTAAAAAACTAGTCTCGAAGAATACGGCGTAAATGTCCGTCATGCGCCACGTGATGCTCACGCATGAAGTGGAGAGACAAATAGTGGTCGAGAACACGAACGGCTGAGACAGGTAAGCTGAGAGCTGAATCACGGAGGTGAGACGCGTCTTCTTCGACTTACGATAGTTCATCCCGTCCATCCATCTTCCTTTCTCCTTTCTTCGAAAACATCATCTCCACCAAAAAACCAATGTCTCACCGCCTTCCCCCTTAGCCCCTTACCCCTTTACGATCAGCTGCCCTCGCCGTGACTTTCCGCAATTTCAGTTTCTATTTGGCTTTGACTCTGACTTTGGCTCTGGCTCTGACTGTCTTGCTTCTGTTTCCGTTTCGATGGCCGTCCAGACCTCGAGCCATTAGCCACATGACGATCCAAAATAACCGGGTTCTTCAGATCGAGACCACGTTCAATAGCGCGGTCGACGATTCTGTTGACAGCCACGGCACTCATGCCAGTTATCCGCTTGATCTCTTCGTTGGAGTGGCGGCCGCCGAGTTTCAGGGCCAGGGCTTGTGCGCGCGTTGAGGGTTCGTAGGAGACCATGATAATTAATAACAAAGATTTATGATCGCAAGGTAAATCCGGATAGATTAATAAATTGAAGCCATACAGAGTAGAAACTGTAGATGCTGAGTACGGGAGCAATAGTGTTAGGTTGCAATAGGGTATCTCTCAACCAGGGGTTTAGTTCTGCCGGCAGAACAAGGGGTCTAAAAGGCGGTAAGATATTCTTCTTTGGTAGAGAACCCTCCGTAGTGATCATTAACTCTAGTGTGTACTGAAGAGGTACCAGCAGTTTGAAAGAAGGAATGAGTCGATTTCGCCTTACGTGTGTCGAGTAAATCAGTGAAAAGCCAATCAATGGCCAAAAATAATATCAAACCAGACGATGCTGACACATGGTAATCATTGACACGCTCGACATCAAATGACATGGTCTACACAACACCTACGTAATGATTTACCAGAAGACAAAATGGGGTTTTAGGGTATCAAAGAGTATCATTGCCACCGAGATGCTGGTGGTAGAGGATTGAGTGAAAATGGTATCAAGTTATATACGTCGTGCGTGATATCTTTCTCTAATTGCACAAAAAAGCACCTAAACGCTGGTCCAACCCCTAACCTAACATGCTTTGCCCATGCTCGGCAAAATAAACAAATCAATGAACCCAATAATTTCCCCGCTTTAGCTTTTTACATGCAATCGTCAGATGAACGTCTCTCAAGGGGTGCTGACCAAACTCATGTCTTTGTCTTGTCTTCTTTCAAAAAGCACCAGTTTCTTCTCGCCAGACATCAAGCCCAACCGTTGCCACTGGATGTCATGGAACCGTGAATTATGAAAATGATATGTGGATAAATATAGATGCCATCCAATGTTCTCAAGTCTCTCATTTATTTGTACAAGCGGAAACGCTAACAGACTGATACACAAAGGACCGCTTAGAATGGAAAGTTCGGTTCGATAATGCGTGGCCGTTGTCGTAGCAGCGGCATTAACTTATGTGTCCTATTTACAGAGCCAAAGCGGCCAGGAGACCAGCACCGACCAGAGCGCCGCTGAAACCAGGCTTGAAAGCAGCACCGGTAGGGAGGGGTGTGGTCGAGGATGAGGCGCCAGAGCTGGAGCCAGAGCTGGAGCCGGAGCTAGAGCCGGAAGACGCTCCGCTACTGGTAGGAGTGGCACCACTGCTGGTCTGGCTGGCGCCAGAGGATGAGCCCGAGAGTGTGCCAGTGACAGTCGCAAGAGTAGATGAGGCAACCTTGGTGACAACACCGGTGGCGCTAGCACTTGCGCTGGTGCTGCTGCTAGGGGCCTTGGTGCTTGTGGCCTTAACGGTGCTGCTGGAGCTAGTCTCATCGTCGCTGCTATCCTTGCCATCGGTGGTCTCAACGTTGATGCTCTGGTAAGAACCGTCGGAGCCGCTCTTCCAAACGTACTGCTTGGCGTTGGAGACACCGTTGGAGTAGTCCTGGATGGTGACCTTCTGGTAGTAGGCGGTGTAAGGACCCTTGGAGAAGTCGGCGAGACCACCAGCCCACTGGACAGTGCCCTCGGGAGCCTTGGAGTTACCAGCAACCCAAGCACCAAGCTTGAGCTGGCAAGGAGTCTGGGGGAATCGGGTACCGCCCTTGGCATCAGAGTACTTCAGCTCACGAACCAAGTTTCCATCGATGATCCAGTGGACGTAGTCCTTGGTCCACTCGAAGGTGTAGGTGTGAACAGTCGACTGAGGGTTGGCGACGGGGGAGAATCCACCACGGTCGAAGGTGGAGTCGTCACCCTTACCGAAGTAGTTGGTCTGGACCTGCTTAGTATCGCTACCGATCCACTCCCAGTCGATCTCGTCACGGTCGTCGGACTGGAGGACAACACTCGTCACAATACCGGCACCAGGGGCAGCGATAACCTGGACATCGACCTTGCCGAAGAAGAGGTACTTGGTACTGGTGATAGTAGGGGCCTCAGTCTCCTTCTCCATGGTGAAGGCAGCACCCTTGCTGCTGTACTTGAGGGTAGTGCCATCAGCAACCTTGAAGAAGTCGTTGGCGCCCTGAGTGAAGTCGACAACTACGGTGTTCTCCTTGCCGACAGCCGCATCAGGAGGGCAAGCTGTATGACCTTGTCAGTCATGTTCCTTTTGTAACCAAAACTATTTCCTCTTCGACCTCTTTTTGTTCCCCATTCTTCTCTCATGGATTTTCACTTACACTTTTCCCTGGGGTCACATGAGGTGAAGGTCTGAGCAGAGACCAGGTTGGTGGCCGCAAGGGCCACAGCGGTGGCAGATAGAATCTTAGAGAACATGACGTCTATATCGAAGTTCTTGTGTACAGGTGTATGTGTATATAGGCGCAAGAGAGACAAGATATTACAAGATGGTTGTATTAGGCCAAATGGCTTGCAATTGGGGGGAGGTCTGGTTATAAGCGAGAGACAGCAGACGGGTGTGGCGTGTTGCGATTTTGCTACGTTAAGCGAGTGATGTAGCAAAAGCGAAGCGAAGGTGAGGGTGAGGATGAAGATGTGGAAACGAAGGGAGAAGGTGAGGGAGTAGGGGGAACAGGAGGGCAGGATCCTTGAGTCTTATTATTATCGCAAGTTCGCAGTTCTTGGGTCGGGTCGACTGACTGTCACTCGGTCAGTCCAGTTCCAGTTCCAGTCCCAGTCAAAGGACCCATCTGACTGGAACCAGGCTAGGCCGCATGTTTCCATAATTTGCGGCGGGCGGCCCCTGCCCACCCTGTCTTGTCTTGTCTTGGTCTTGCCTGCCCACGCGCCCATAAAGTCCTACATAGTATACCGAGGAAGGTACTATGTAGGTTGCTGTAAATAGGTGCTATAGATTTTTCGTGGTTGTACTATATGTGCTATGCTATGCACATGTCGTGCGACCGTAGGGCAGGTAACAGTGTCGTGCTTGCTCACTTCTCACCTGTAATCCATCATCAGTTCTCGTCAGTCTCGCTGTTCACGTCCTCTCCATGTTCAGATCCGTCCGGCCTTATCCGCATTAAGACTAGCATGGTTGCCTTGTTACAACCCCGGGCTGTCAGATAGAGACGGCATTCTTCGCTATTTTCTCTCTTCGTGTCCAACATCCTGACTCATACTCAAACGTAGTATACAATTTCACATCTTACATATGTCATGTCGTGATGCATAGTGCACCGCAGCAGCCAAGCCCTCTCGTGTTATTCCAGACGTCGCGGAGAGGGTCCGAGTCAGTCTATAACTATCTAAGGTCTAGTATACTCAGCACTCTTCAGCTCCCAGAACTAACGGGATTATACCAAAGACTAAGTCCGTATGTAAGACCATAGCCGGGCTCGGCACCGCTACCTAGGCATCGCAGCTGCTGCTGTTGGTTATCAGGCACATTAGCGCGTTATTGCCTATAATTACCCCTGGCGAGCCCTGTCGAAAAAAAGTTCCCAGTGCACGCGCTCTTTGGCTCCAGGCCGTTATTGGTCTAGCCCGTCAGTGTTAGTCGCCTCGGCCCTACATAGATAGCATCAGATAGCATAAGATTTGCGGCGCTGCTGATCAAACGGGCGCTCTCGTGCCAATCAGCCGCCTCCAATCTTCAGCACTATCCGCTGCGCCCCCCTTTTTGCGCCCATGCTACCTTCATAGCGCCTCCATAGAACTCCATAAAACTTCGTGATGGCCCCTGCAACGTACCATGTCCCTGCCAAGGCCCTTCCTTCGCCTTCTCCTTTAGTCCAACCCATTCTCCCCGGACGTCTGTTCGGCTCGTTCCTATCCAACAAGGACCCTCTGCCAATGGCCCGATGAACTCGTGGTGGCAGCGTCAGATGCTTGGACGCTACGTTGCAATTTAAGAACAGCTGGCACATATACCTCGACTATACGGATACGGTACTTGCGCTCAACAGCTTTAGTATCCCAGGTTTCGATAGTATTAGACAAGTCGGGCCAGCTTATTATTGTAATTCATCTATCTCGTTGTCTTTCTTGGTATACTGATAGTTATACTAAAATGATGAGTCGGGTAATTTCATCATCGATAGCACATGGTTGCCAAGAAACAACCCGTCTCCAAATCCGGGCGACGATTCGGCCGTTGGCTTCCTTTCTGGACGGACTATTGCCAAACCGGGCGAACGGACTAGAATCGCTTAGGATGCTGGCCAGGACCCTGGATTTTCTCGCTTCTTGGCGGCCCTCATTGGACAAAGAACTTGCCTATTTTGGTCATTTTAAATGCAGCGCTACCAATATGGATCTCTCTCATCAGATGTACATGTAATGCCGGTCAGGAGACCATGGCATTCTGAATACTGTTAAGTGGAATTGTTCCAGCAACTAGGCAACCAAGGCCCCATTGATACGGTCGCCATCATTCTAACGGTGAGCATGCCGTGACAACCAGACAACATTCCCAACTTCTCTGCCGGCATATGAACCGACTGGTGACGATGACATGACCGTTGAGACCGGGCAACGGGAATTGTTTTGTCAAACCAGGCACGACAGCTTGGGCCTGCAAGATGTAGATCATGCAAAACGGTCTTCACCACTCAGCGGCGTCGCTTGGCCGTTTGGGACGTTTCGTGAGACCGACCAAGTGGGATGAAACGAGCCCCTCCAACGGAGCACCTTAAGATGTTTCGCATACGCTGGCGCCTCAAACGACTTGCCCAATTCGATGTTCTGCCATAATTATCGCATTGAATAATGAATTTGGCATTGACTTGTAAGTCATGCTGGATTGCCGGCGTAATGGCATTTGGATCGGCGCCGCTTAACCACACTATTTGATTGCGACCAGCAAAATTTAGGACAGGTCTCATTTCCTTACCACATTCTGACCGTCGTTGTTAGTCACGCCAACACTTGCAAACGATATGAATTCGTCGTCAGTATCGGTTCCCACGTGATGAGATCACGAGTCACAATATCGAGCTTATTGTTCGTGTTCCTATCGCCCCAGTGCGCACACTTGAAAAGTCGTATCACGAAATACCCCGAGCCGGGCTAGTCCGGTGGCCGTACCTATTTTTGGGTCTTCGTGTTGGACATACGCACCTAACTTCGTAATACCTATCTAAGCCTCTGAATGATTACACTTTTCAATTTGATAAAATGTTCTCTTGTTTTTGTCTATTCCATTACCCTTTCAAAAGGATGGGGAGAACTGCAGCTACTCAATCGCCACTGTAGAATTGATCACCGGCGCATTACCGCGACGCAAAAGCGGCCTACCTTATCCTGCTGACTCGGCAGGCAACCTCGCATTACTGAACTGACACGCATCGAGAAACTTCATTGCAAGTGTTCAAGAAGCCGACTCTATTCCTGACTCAATAGACTTTGGCGTCAAACCGTAGCACCATTTATTCTACAAGCCTACACTGCGGGGTAATGGCTTCTAGAACTGATATTATTGAGAGCACCAGTTTTTCAAGTGGAAAAACTCCGACAACGAAGCAGCCTTTATCGGTTATGCTCAGCCACCCACCATATTCCTTTAAAGGGAGGGAACGTTTACCTTGTTGCATGATCTCTGCCTGCTTACAGGAAGATGAAGATTAGCAAATGGTATCTGGTTTAATACTGTTTTGGCGATGGTAAGTAAGGCGTTCTTGGAGGCAAATTGGCTCAGGCAGCAACTGCTGGATCAGCATCTTTCATCTCTTTAGAGAGATGGCAGGAATGCATTATTGCCTGGTCAACAGCGTAGTTGGTGCAGCCTTGTGAACAGCCTACAGACACGCGGGGAAAATGAAACATGGCAGGAAGAGCAAAACACCTGCGAACCTATAATAAGTATCTTGTCTCGTCTCGAAAGCCTACCATTGTGTGTGAAACATTGCGATTCCCAAAGTTCCTCCCCCCATCCCCGCAGCAACCATGCCTCTGGAACCAGGAAGCACGTCAATACCCGAATTCCACGCCAAACTGCAAAGCTGCAACCGCATCATTGCGCTCTGCGGCGCCGGGCTCTCGGTGGCGTCCGGCTTGCCCACGTTCCGGACGCCGGGAGGTCTCTGGACAAACGAGCAAGCAACGCTGCTCGCCTCAGCGGACAAATTCGAGAAAGACCCTGGCGAGGCCTGGCTATTCTACTGTCACCGCCGACACATGGCTCTCCAGGTAGCGCCGAACCCAGGACATCGCGCGCTGGCAGAACTAGCCCAGAAGAGATCTGAGTTCCTGTGTCTGACACAGAATGTCGACGGTGAGTGAGCACTGGCGGAGGAAGTGGCGCTGAGCATGGTGGAGTCGCTTTTTGAAGGATCCCTATTCACCTACCTATGTAGGTAGGTACTTAGGTTTCAAGAAACTGTAAGACTGATCCCTAGGGCTCTAGGATTGGCGCGGCGAGCAGGTCATCCGAAAGAGCAGTTGCGCACACTCCATGGCTCGCTCTTCGATCTGAAGTGCAACGACCCCAAATGCAAATACGTGCAGCGCGACAACTTCGACGACCCCTTATGTCCCGCGCTGGCGCCCGCCTCGCGGGATCTGGAAGGCGGTCTGCTGACTATGCCGGTGCTGCGAGAGGCCGTGGCGCGGATCCCAGCCTCGGAGCTCCCGCATTGTCCCGAATGTGGCACCTTACTTCGGCCGGGTGTTATACGATTCCAAGAAGAGCTCGATGGCGAGATGCTCGAGGAGATCAGGGCGTGGATCGACGAGAAGAAGGTTGACCTCGTCCTTGTTGTTGGCACCACGGCGGAGGTCTGGCCTGCTGCTGGCTTCGTGGTGCAGGCAAGGAAACAGGGGGCTGCGCTGGCGGTTGTTAATTCGGATACGACGAATTTGGGCACCGCGAGGGATTTGAAGCATGGTGATTTTATATTCGTTGGGGACTCGGCTGAGTTGCTTCCTAGTTGTTTGAGCCTCTTATGAACAACTCTACATGAGATGAAGCTTCTTAATACTACGTTTGAAGCTTATGCTGAGACAGATGTCATGCTCAGGGGTATGGTGGGTATCTTGTTGTCAACGATATGATCTGTTAAATAAGCATCGTTGATATGAAGTCTAAACTATATACCTACTTTATACCCTCAGGGCATGCCTCGCAAACTTGCCGCCCCCATTATTGTCAATGATGCGGTGAGCATGAGAGCACAGCTTGTGAACACCCCGTCGATATTGTTATTGTCTTTCGCTACTAACAACGACACGATGACGAGGATATTGAACGGAATGCGCACTGCAATATTCAGGGTCAGCTTCACGATCTTCAAGCGTAATTAATACAGTGTTCCGGAAACTTTTTACACGCAATCTTGACTAGAAGAGAACATTCAAGGCATCCGAAACAGTAAAGAAATGACACTGGAAGCTACTTACTAACGCTATACACAGTAGCACGGGCATCATCACCAATCAACCGCGCCTTCAAATACCCAACGCAAGGGGTAAACACACCAATACAAGCCTGAAGGGCACAGAAAAGCCAGAACGTGCCCGCCTCGCTCTTCGCCGCCGCAAGCTTCGCAAAACAAAAGGCAGCCACCGAGGCAACACCGACTGCGAGCCGTGAGTACTTGACGACTTGCTTGTCCATGATAATGTTGAAGGCGAGGGCAGCGGCCATTGAGACGGCCATGAAGCTAGAATAAATAACGCCGTAGGGAAGCTCCGCGCTTCCCGACTTGCGGAGAAAGCTCAGCTTGGGAATCCAGTAGAAGACGAACAGGTTCATCGAGCCATCGAACATAGTCGATGCGAATGCGAGGGCTAGGATAGGGGGCGCCTTAAGGACGGACCATACGGACGGACGAGTCTGCGTTGAAGCTTCCACGCCGAAATTTTCGACCTGTGGTAGATACGTCGTTGATTGTCAGCCAGAGAACCTCTCCGAAAAGGAGGCAAGGCAAAACAAGGTAAAGTAAGAGCTATTGAATATAGACTTACCCAACGCGACCAAATAGCCTGAAGCGCCAACCAAAGCAACACAACACCCGCCAAAAACGGACTCTTCCTCGTCCCCGTCGCCCACACCATAACCTCCCCCCCAACCCCACTCAAAATCGCAGCAAGACAATTCACAACGGCAGTAGCAGCATACGTCCTCGTAAGATCACATCCATCATCCGCCAACTTTCGCTCGCGGAAATTAGTCACCATCCAGGCATCGAAGACAGTGAAGAGAATACTCGAGCTGATCCCCCCCAGGATACGGCCTGCGAATAGGAGGGGTGTGCTGGGGACCACGGTCAGGAAGCAGGAGAGGGCGTAGGTCACGCAGTAGATCATGCAGTACAGCTTGCGCCCGTATTTGTCGGCGAGCACGCCGATGATGTAGGCGCTTAGGGCGGTTGTGAGGAAGTCTGTTATGTATAGGTTTAGGATCACGCCGGGTGCGAGGGCGTATTCGTCGCGGTAGAGGGAGAAGAGGTAGGGGCCCTGGTGTCCTCCGGTAAGTACGATATGTCGAATCCAATTTTGCTTGCTTACCTGTAGCCAGTCTGCGGCCATGGCAAGTACGTATGCTTTATACCATCTTGCTTCGGGATGTTCGTCATCACGGGGCCCCAGCTTGGGAGAGTCTTTGTGTCGTTCCAACGCCTGTTTCCGAGTCGGTTGAGAGACGAGAAGTGCGATGCATAGTGCTACTAGGCCGCCGAAGCAGAGGTAATAGTAATACTCCATGATGGATGGGAACTTGACGATATAATGAGTTACTCTCCTTTATTACACGAGCACGTGTGGAATTTGACGAGCTCTAGATCAAAGCTCCATGAAGAAAATATAACTTCCCAGATACACAACACGTAGCAACACATAATTCTACGACGACGACGGCAGCAGTTGTTTTAGACGAGACTTTAGCCATGGCGTTTCTTGGGTTGTGACACTTGTCGTTTTTGTAATTATCCGGCTTGGAATGAGTGAGGTTCGTGGTTCGTCGGCCAGCCGTGATCCGAAGTATTTATAGTAGATGCGACTGATTTCCGGATATGTTGTCATTTCGATCCAGGATCTACAATTATGTTGCAAAAGAACTGGGGCACTACTGCGAAGATAATTGCAAGTTGCCTGAGCTTGAGTGGTCAAGTTCAAGTTCATGTGTCTTCGGGTAAATGTTCGTTTCATAACCATTCAATGGACAGATTGTTACAAGTAAGAGGCTGTCGGATAATCCATAATGTGTATCATGTATGTCAATCCAACAACCCGGACACATTGATACTTTTATGTGGCTATTAGCTGTTGACGCATCACCTTTCACGATGTTCTTACACCAATCAACAGGACAGAGAAAGCACCATCTACATAGATACTAGAACTCTCTAACTCTCATAAATATTTAAGGTACGATTATATGTACATCAGGCTTCATATCAGACTATCTGACACTTGATACGGTGCACTGAGGTAGTAGTACACTTAGTGATCTTATTTTGGCGTGAAGATTTGGAAGAAGTGCCGACGTAGTACGGATAACAGGTTCGACAAGCCTAACCAGTACATGCTCACTACGTCATTCTTAGAATATATGATTGTAATTATTGCGCTCAACGAAGAATTTCTAGCATGCTGCGCACATCTATACCTACACTATAGCCTACTTATTCTTGGTCAAGAGACTGATGTTGGTGAAGTCAGGTCGTCGTAATTTCTTCGGCTTCGGCTCGACCCCTGTCAGTCAGCTAGGACTCCGGATATTCGCGGGTAACCCATATTGGGCAAAGATGGCGGTGTTGTCATTTCTTTGTGAAATTGGAAGTTGATGCTCTCTCTCTTGTCTTGTACCGCGTAATCGATCGATGCACCCACCGATAAAAGAGCCGGCGGTATGCTGGGCAGGTCATTAGAGGAAGTTTGATTGGTGCGACGGAATGATGCGAGTGATAAAGGCCAAGCGAATGGGAAAGAATTCATGTAAGTCTCCGTTTTTATATATATATGTAAGTACCTAAGTGGGTGCGGGTTCTGCCTGCTGTTAGGCAGGTACCTTTTGTCTCAAAAGACAACCTGGAATCAAGTTATGACGACGGTGCGGTTCCGTTGGTGCGCATGGACGAACAATACCAAAGGATCGGTATCTCCGATTCTCGGTAGGGAGCGGTATCATGTTCGGCTATCGTATCGTAGAAATTGTGGACGGCATTGCGGACTGCGGACTGTGGATTGAGATTGAGGATTGATTTGCTACTGTAAAGTAGTACCTTTAGTACTTTACCAAGAACCTTGAACGGATATACTATTATGGATTAATTAATTAAGTGCATAGTCAAAAAGTGCTTCTCTTCTGGTCTGGTCTGGTCTGCGGCACCGAAGCCCTTCCGTGGTCCGTCGTGGTCCTTCCTTCCTTCATTCATTCACCTCTTCACCCATCGTGGATTAAAGTTTGCCATTGCCGCCGCTAGGTAACCTTAAGACGGACTCTGGACCACCCAACTCTAGACAGACTAAGTGCTCACTCAATCTACGATATCATAAATCACCCGTCCGTCTCTCTCTCTCCTCTTTCCTGTACGTCGTTACGTGCGCAACCTTCAACCGTACCTACGCCTTCTTGCTTCTAGGCATCCATTCGTTTGGTCCGATTGTCTATCTGTCTGTCTGAATATTTCTCATTGCATTAATTCTTCGTCGTTTTCTGCCTCCATTGCAAGCCCATTCCAATTCGACACGCGCATCTGCCAAAGACTCACGAAATACCACTTACACCAGATTGGTTCCTTTTCCGCTTCACCGATTATCGTCTCATCCATCGCCTACATCGACCGCCTCGCGCCGCCTGCCAATCTGCGTATCTATCTGCCCGGATCAGGAGCATCAAGAGAATACGTCGTTGCAACGTCTCGTATCCACAGAAGAAGCAACACAAAGAGAACGACCGCCGCTCACGGACTTGACTTACATCCCTCGCGCCTGTCTAAGAAAACACATGCGCGCGGCTTGGCGGTGTGTTGTCGAATATACGTCCACACCACGGTTCTTCTAGAACGGCGCCGCAACAAAGAAGGGTACGGGAAGGAAGGGAGGAAGGAGGAAAGGAAGGAAGAAAGAACGGACCGAGGGCTAGCTGACATCCAGTTGACATCCAGCTGGGGGAGAGAGGGGTGCATTATACTATTATTTGTCTATCTGCTGCTATCTGCTGCCCTGTGCTTTTTGCCTGTTCTGCGTGCACGCGCTGTCTCCAACGGGTAGGTAGCAGTACGGTACAGTAGTAGCGCAGTAGCAAGTCGGGTCGGTCGCCATGGACGGGGATGGGGAGAGAATTGGGGAAAGGGAGAGACATGGGGACAGCACCAGCAGGGAGAGGGAGAGGGACAGCGATACATCGGCCAACAATGCTGCCCAATCGAAACGCCCGCCCTATGCCCGCCGCGCCACGGGCGACGGCAGCGATGCTACCGGTACTGCTGCTGCTCACCATCGCCCCAAACAACACCAGAAACGGGTTGTTGGAGGTGGCGCTGGTCGCTTCCATGCCCGCGTGCCCTCATCCAAGGCATTGCATAATAAGAATCAGTCCACCGCAAAGCTGAGAAGCCGCGCATCTTCGCCTGAACCCGAGCGCCCTACGCTTGCCAACACCCATCGTCGTACCACGTCCGACCTGAGGCTGACTGCTGTCATTCCTGACCCCCTCCCCGAACCCGACCCCAATTCTCACTCTCACTCGCACTCGCACTCCCATTCTCACCACTCGACCGGCACCCACGGCGTCCAAGGCCTGAAGAAGAACAACGCCGCCTCTCAGTCGAACCTACTCTCTAAGCGCAACCGCTCCCACGTCGAGATCGCTAAGCGATCCAAATCCGCCGCCAATATTAAACGCACCCCCTCCCACAAGGACGTCCAGCAGCTCAAGGGCCCAAAGAACCAGGTGCACTTCGACCTGGGCAGCGACGAGAACGACGACGCAAACGAAGACGAGTGGGTTGACGCGAGCGCATCTGCATCCCCGTATCTGTCCAGGCGCGGCTCCGTCGTGAGCGGCGACCCCTCGCCCAAAAAACCACCTTCGCCGACCGACAACGGCTCACCACCTGACCCCTCCGACAGTTCTCCTACACGTCAGAGAGCGCGACATAACAACTATATCACATCCCGCCTATTACAGCGCACGCCCTCTCACGGCGCGCCTCCCCAGATGTCTACCGAGACCATCTCTGTCCCCCCACCCTCCGGTTCACCCACCTCCCAGGTAAGCCGAGGCCCATCTAGTCTCTATGGCACCCCCAAGACAAGTGCGCTCGGCGCGAGTGGCCAAGAAGAACTGGTGTCCCGCTTCATCAACGGATCCGGGCCCAGCTCAGGTGGGCACGGGGAGAGTGACTCGTATTTCGTGCCGCTACATGCGCCAGTGCGTCGGACTGAGGGGGGCTTCCGCCGGCCGCAGTCGCTTAGCAATCTGAATCAGGCTTCCCGGGATTCGGCGAGCGAAGAGGAGGACAGCGCGCTGGCACCCCGATCGAGGACAATGAGAAGCAGGGCCGCTCCCGCCAGCCAGTCGCGCACCCAGCAGAAGCTCAACCTGCAACGTGCAAGCTCCTCCATAGAACCTGCCCAAGCAGGACAAGGCGTCGGTGTCGGTGGCGCGAGCTCGTTGGTTGGTAACACCGACTACGAACACCGCGACCCTCGCATCGTCAGGCTTCTTGAGCGCGCGGGAATGGAATACCTAGTCGTCAGACGCTACCAAAACCCCATCGCACGATCCATCGCGCGTCTATCCCATCTGCCCGGCGCCAACAAGCACCAGCGCATCCTGCCCAAACAGAACGGGACGAACGGGACTACTGGCATCGCACACGGGAAAGCTTCGCTGGACCTAGATAGAGCAGGACGGCTCAGCGCAAGCAAAAGCATGACGCAAATTGCGCAAGCGCAGTCTCAATCTCGGCCCGTGACACCACGACGGACGAATTCGATACGGACGACGGGGGCTACCAGGTCGAGCTATGAAGACAGGCTTCAGGACCACCACCGCATTAGCGGGTCGAGTTTCGTTGATGGGAATAATGATGATGGGCTTGCTGCGCTCTTGCGCAATCTTTGGGATAAGAATATGGATATTGGGGCGGGGCAGGATTAATTAACACTCACACACACCCACGCAACCACAACTATACACACATATAACCACACACGGGTAAGAGGGAGGGCCTTTATTAAGGCGGGCGGAGTGCGCTTCATCTATTGTAGAGTGAGATGGACATACACACATACACACACAACAAGGATAATAATGAATGCATATTTTGGACCTTTGGGTCCAGGCGGTGTTGCTTTGATATATCATATACCTACCTAACTAGCTAACATCTAATGAATGAGAACTAATTAGCATTGCGCCCTTGGGTTCAGTGGGTATGTTAAGTTGTTGATTGTAGTTGGACATGTATAGCTAAGAGCTATATAATATGTTACGATAGTTGCGGCCGAAGCTGCTTTCGATACCCCTTATATACCTGCGCGATGGATCGTACTTCGCGTGTTGATGGCGGACTAGGGCTTGTAGAGTGTTGTTCTAATAAGGTTACTTTGAATAAGGGATAGCCTGGCCTTGGTATCTGGCTTCTCGGCTCGATCGTTTATTTAGAGTGTCTTCTTCAGCTTGCTTGCACGGGCTGGCTGGGGGGTTCTATTAGACGACGTCTCGATATTACGCAATGTTGGACTTCTTGTATATATAAGAGGCGGATGGATACATCTACTTCTTTTCTGCGAGCGATGGTTTCGTCTATGGTATTGAGGATGCTAGATAGACGGGTTAAGGCGTGTTTGATGTCTAGTATGGGATTATATGGTAGTTTACTGCACTACCAAGCGTAGACACCTCGTGTTGGTTGTTATGCTGTCGTCGCCTGCCTACTTATCTAATCTCAAGTGCATATATGTAGCCAAGGCGATTATCACAGAACACTGAAGAGATTATTATAGACCCAATCTTGAATTTGGCTGACCTGAGAATAGCCTTCTAGAGTATCTACTTGAATGACTTTTTGCCATGGAACTTTTGGTAAGCTTCGCGCCACAGATAAGATGCGAGGAGACTCTGCTAGTATCTTGCGGCTATTTGTCATTCTCCTTTTCATATCTCTCGTCCCCCTGGATTTGAGGACTTTGCTATCTGATATTCTATTCTGTCACGCTTCTATCGATTTCTAAGGTACGACACTCGCTCCAATCAATGTCTTTCACGAATACTCAAGCTGAAAGGGGTTTCGATTCGAGAAGGCTGTTTAGATACCTGTCGTAGGATGCTGACGCGTGCAAGTGCCAGATAGATTCTCTGATAAGTTGCAAATGAAGACACTAAGAGTTTTGTCAACGATGTGTGGTAGTAACTCTTCCTCCCTGCTGGCAGATTTGTAGTCTGGGAGTATCATTTTGGAGGTTGCAATTATGTTTTCACGTCACGAGGGTAGTATATCACACCCCAAACCTCCCGAAGGGCATTGGACGTGGCAAGCTGTTTTACTGTATATACACATATTACTGTTGCAAAAACTAACATCCAACCCCAACGGCGAGCTATGTCTCCCCGAGATTGAGGGAGAGAGGAGTCAGTAATCACATATACCGCCACTTCGTTTTGAAGTCGATCGTTTTTTGGTTTCCTTTACCTATCACAACGCCGACGTCAGACGGAGATATGCCTCGCGGAGGAGGAGTCAGACATTTCTCCCTCCGTCAGACTTGTGCGACGTGATTTACATGTTAGAGAAATGAGCCAAGCTGGGCGGTATCGCGCAAGTTGAAGATGAATTGGGATGGAACAAGATTAATCTAGATGTCACGCGACGTACGTAGTAAGCTATCTTTCGATGAAATTAGCAGAATATCATTTTTTATCTTGGATTTTCTTCGCTTCTTGTCCGTCCGCCTATCGCAGGTATTCATTTCGCCAGTCACCCGATGTATCATCCCTATTTCTATCAACCACTATCCACCACAATCCGGAGTAGAATGCACTCACACTCTGAATTGTCGAAACATGTGGCTTATCTTGAGGGAAATTTGCCAACTTTCTATTCGTCCGTGCGTAAGAGTAACGTTATACAAACAAAGCGCAACGTTAGTCGTCAGGGGCTACCAGGATTACCTGTCACATGCTATTAACCAGATACTCGGTCCCAGGTTGTCGGTACCACCTACTATATAATATCATTTATTCCAAGCGCGAATAACGAATCAATCACATGAGATCGCATATCTGCGGCCGGCCAATGTGTTCCATAGGACGACAGCATACTAGATTTTATAATCTACATCATCCCTTTACTCATCTAGGCTAAGGACGTGGTAGCTCGAATATACTGTCTCTGTCGATCATTTTCCCCAAGCCGAAGTTAAGATGAACGATTACAGCCGTGAATATGCCGGCTAGGCTCCATATTTCTCGGGAGATGATCAGATGAGAGGACATATTATATAAACTAAGATTTGTGACCCCCACCTAGGACCGTCCCAAGCCCCGGGTTCTGGATGCAATAGGTAGGTCCTTAGTCAGATATCCGCCGAGAAGGATGAGCCGCAGCCTATAGTCCGTGTGCTCCCCGGACGTATACTCCCTCGACTCCTCGGAGCCAGGACCGAACAATAGACGGTCTTACTTAGCACCGCCACTAGAATCTTGAAACCC
Organism: Xylaria cubensis; assembly: GCA_022385715.1. Taxonomy (NCBI): domain Eukaryota; kingdom Fungi; phylum Ascomycota; class Sordariomycetes; order Xylariales; family Xylariaceae; genus Xylaria; species Xylaria cubensis. The sequence continues at coordinate 79,446 of MU279052.1, forward strand.
GCTCTTTTAATGAAAGAGTCGAGATACCAATCAAGCGGTCTTATCTTTCCATAAGCTAAGACAAGCGGCACCATCAGATTTGGACTTGGTAGCCTACGTTGATAACTCAATTGATGAGCTATACTCCCTGGTCCTTGTCAAGGGAGTAAATAAGAGGATTGTACTGCCATGTGCGCAACATAACACCCCACCCACTTGATACCCACTAGTCTAGGAAAATTAGTATGTTTCGCAGATTTGAAAGGTGAGCTATAGCCCCTTGGTCAGAATTACCTGCTATTTCGAGCTTGTGAGGGTCTGCTGTTTCACCCCAAATAGGAAGGAATCTCGAAGTCTTCACGTGAATAAAACAAGATATATAGACGTATAAATCATGGTTTCTTATAGCATACAAGAATTCGAATTATAGATATTTAGAGCAGTGCCATAGATTGGCTGTTGATGTAACTTGAAAATAAGAAAACCAAAAAAATTCTTTCGTTCTTTACATTTTACTCCTTCCTTTCTCTCATATATTCGCCGTCGAATAATAAGATAAAACCATGGCTTCACTCCGGACTCTGGTTTCCGCCACGGCGCTATCGTTAGCAACTCTTACCCAGGGCCGGCCCCTGACAGAAGCAGCGGCAGCAGACTGCAACTGCTACAAGGCGGCAGCGGACTCGACCGCTCACTTCGTAAACCGCAAGTTCTTCGACTTCCGCAACATCGCGAACCCATCGACGCCAGCGCCCATCGTAGGGAGCGGCGCAGACGGAGCGGCAGGCGCCACACACCCGTACTTCTCATCGGCCGAGTGGACAAACACCTGGCGGACGCAGAGCTGGAGCACGCCTGGCGAGGGCGTGGCCCGTCAGAACTCGCTGAACAACGTCTTCATCGCGCCGGCGCAGGACGGCGACCAGGGATCAAGCCATCTCACGCTTCGCACGGTTCGCCAGTCTGATTACCAGTCCACGGCCGAGGTCGAGTCCGCGACGGCAGATTATCAGTACCTGACGATGCGGATGCTGGCGCGATCGCGCGGTGCTTCTGGTGCTGTGACGGCCCTGTTTACTTACACGGCAAACCCTAATGTCCAGTATGTACTCCAGAATCTCTTCCCTGCCGTTGGCAGAGATATTTGACTATCCCTTGCCCCAGAACCAATAACAAGTGAATTTTTCTAACACATGATCGAACAACAGGGAGGCGGACATCGAGTTCAGGACACAAACAGCGCTGGACCAAGTGCAATACACAAACCAGCCCGGCACCGTGAACGGCGAGGAACAGCCCGAAGCGACGCGCGTAGTTACTCTGTCAGGTCCGTGGACTGAGTGGCAGGAGCACCGGTACGACTGGACCCCCGGCTCGAGCGACTGGTACGTCGACGGGAAGAAGGTCGCGTCCATCCAGTTCCAGACCCCGACGGCACCGCTCAGCGTCATCATGAACGTCTGGAGCGACGGCGGTGTTTGGAGTGGTGTTATGGGCGCTGGCGGCGAGGCCGAGATGCAGGTTCAGTGGCTTGATCTCACGTACAACAGTACCTCGCAGCAGGCCCCCGGCTCTTGCTCGAATGTTTGCGTCATTGATAATTTGATCTAAACTGGTTTGAAGTTGTGTCTCGCGACTTGTATACTAAGTCGGGATGTGGATATGTATATATGTATATATGTGGCCGTTGTCTGAAGTCTTTGGATATGTATATATGGTTTTCCATCGTCTCGACTTGCATATATGGCTGGTCGATATGCACTTTATTAGCGACTACCTTCTTGTTATCTTCTTGTATATATATAGATATCTTACCACTTACAGCTTGTACATATGTACTTGTATGAAGCAACTCAGTTTGTGATTTCCCGTCGCCGATAGTGTGCCACGGCTTGATGATATCGTCTGTAATCCCGTCCCTACACCTGTTGATAAGTATCATCATAGGAGCAGCCCTATCATATTGCCGTCTTCAACGAGTAAGCTAATAAGCGCTTAGCTATATAAACGACCCTAGAACTCAGTCTTAAAAGATATTCAGTGTCACAATGAAGCAAGGATAGGATAGGCACGTGACATGTCTCAGTAGCGAGAGGGCGTTGAACGAGAAAAGCGACAAGAAGGATTCGTTTAAATATAGCCATAGCCCGAAAGCTTGCCATTAGTCTATTTATGTTGAGTAGGTATTCAATCATGATCAACTTATGTGGGTTGTCCGTTCATAACGGAGACATGGCAGAAAAAAATGTAAATATGACCCTGCATGAAGCATGACGCCAGACACGCACTCTAAAAGGGGGTATCCGTTTTCCGAGAAGAGAAAAAAAAAATATGACGGCGGGGTTGGTGGATCGCAAGACCACATAAGAGGTAGGGTAGGGGGTGGTGTGGTAGTGGTAGCAGTAGTCCGTCATAAATAAAAAAGAAAACCATCAATTCGTGCCCGTTCGTCATTTTATGTGATTGTGCAATTCGTTTGCATAATGTCGCGGTAATGGCGTGATCGCGTCGCAATTTCGTTCCAAACTCATCAAATTACCTAGTTCCTTTCCACCTCACAGCCCGTCCAGAGAAACAACATGCAGACAAAAACAAAACAGAAGGAAGAAAATCTTACGATAACTCCCTCAATCGCGCATCGAGGCCATCCCAGCAGTAGGCGAGAAGTTGTCATACTCATATTCCTCGTCGTCGCTACTGTCAATCGGGCTCCCAGGGCTCTGCGCGGCGCTGATATCGGCACTATTGATACCACTAAACGATTCGCCCGCGAGACTACTCATACCCATCGAGAGGAGGCTATGTCGTCTGCCCGGATTGAAGTCGACTGCACTCCCCGTCCGGCTTAGCTCGGGTTTCTCAGGGAGCTTTTTAAGCAGACCCGTCGAGATGTCGAGCATTCCCATGGCGAATTCCGTGAGCCGGTGGCTTTCGCCGGGCTTGCTGCTCACGCTCAGCGTCCACCTGTATTCGCCCAGCCTGCGCCGATACCACTCGGCCTCCTCTCGGCCGGGGGAGGTCGCCCAGAGGAGAGAACCGAAGGTGCCGATGAGGGCGAAGTTGGTCTTGGAGGCGAAGTACCAGAACGCGCGGAGGTGTAGGGGAGTGAGACGGTTGACGAAGTCCATGGCTGAGATTAGACGGGCCTTGGCGGCGCTGCGACAGATGTGCTCGAGATATGGGTCGATGGCTTGAGAGTCCGAGGCTAGTGCCCGGATGATGCGGCGGTGGAGGGTGATCTCGGTCGCGAAATAAGCTAGGTGGAGATAGCCGATGCTAGATAGGCGGGTGGATGTGATGGGACTGCCAAGGAAAGAAGAGTCCATGCGAATGGTTGCTGGTAGGGCTGCGTACCATTCTTTCAATTTGAGCTGGATGGGTTTGGCTAGCGAGAGAACGAGGTGAGTCCCCTGGGGCCCGGCGGCCGTCACGTTCTGCATGGCTTGAAGCGTGTAGAATGTTTCGAGAATCTCGGCCAGCACCTGGGACAGGTACACCATCTGCACGAAAAGCGTCCGTCCACGCTCAATCTCCTCTTTGCCTTCTATGTCATCTTCGTCACAATCGGCTTCGGAGAAATCGTTGGGAGCGAGAGGTTGCACGATCCAATTGGAGCTGAAGATGTGAGAGGGCCGTCCGTGGACCAATGCTCCCCATTTGTCTTGCATGTAGAGGGCCCAGGCCAATCTCTTCCGGAGGCCCTTTTCCCAAGGTGGGATCTTCCAATGTGTGCAGTCTAGGTGAAGGCCGAGTTCTTGGGCGGTGGCCACCAATTGAGCAGTTGGTGCCCACTGATCGCCCTCGGGCCGCTGTGAGAGTAGGAGCCCGGCCTGAACTGTGGAGAGCTTGGGTCGCCACATGGCATCAGCCAGCGACGACCGTATGAGTCTTTCTAACTCGCGGACATTGGGGCGTTGACACCTTGAGAGCTCTTCCGAGTGATCCCACCAGTTGATGGCGAGGATGTAGACGGCGGCTAGGACGGGAGGTGAGAATTCGTGGCAATCCCTGTCGTATTTCTCGTAAAAGACGTTCTTTTGAATGATGGGGAAGCCCGGATGGACGACTTCGAAGTATAGGTCAATCAGCTTCCGGCCGTGAGGGGCGACGATCCTCTCGATCTCGTCCACATCGTCGAATTGATGGTCATGTCCAGGCGTCGTAGCGTCCGGCAGCATTAAGAACGTGTCGTGATCACTCACTTTCCGGAGGGTCCCTCGGGCGAGGAGGCTCTCGTCCTGCGGGTCAAACGGCGATAGATTAATCAGCGAGGGCTCGAAGTCCGTCGTAGGGCCGATGTACTGGCTATAACGGTCCTTCTGAAGGCCGAGCGTGCGCTTGAGCAGAGTTGGTCCTCCAAAGTTGGCCATTTCTTCAATCAAGGAATTACTCGCGGCCGTGCTGGACAAACTGGGCGCGTGTTGCCGCAGTCGTCTGTTATCTGACCGACCGGGTGAGCTGGGAGAGCCAGCCAATGGCGTGTTAGCAAATCATCTTTCTTGGTACGATACGGTACGGACGAGGGAGGGAGGGAGGGAGGGCGCAGCAAGCATTGATAATGCACGCATTGGCAGGCATGGGGGTCAAAATAGGGAAAACTCGGTGAAATCCTTACCCTCTGTGACCGTTGCTTTCATCGGCGAGGTCACGCCCCAACTTTCTTTTTCGAGCCGGTGGACTCGAGCATAAAGAGCACTCGACACCCCGGGCCTGGCATGACATACACTTCTCCTCCTCGTCGCCTACGACGCACTTAAATCCGCGCATGGCGCAGGCCTCACACGGTGTCACTGTCCCGCTCAGGGCCGAATCCGAGTCTGCCGAGTCGTTGCCGGCCATACTACTACTCATATATGCGTCGTCTCTATTGACATGGCCATGACGATACGGCAGACCGGGGGTTTGATGTGTAGTTTTGGGGGCAATGGCAATGGGAGCCGTCCTATGGACGGTGCCTGGATTAGACATGGCTCGGGGCGAGAACTCAATAATCATGAGCTAAGCTGTCTGTTGTTCCTAGCCGTCGATAGGCGAAATTGTGGATGGGAGAGACCGTTCTCAAGGCCCAGTCGGATTGTTTGCTGAGAACCCGATAAGGATATATACGATGTATGTATATTGTATAGGGTTCGACTTGCTTACGGTGCTGCTATAGGCCAACCTTGTGGAATTAACCACGAAGAACTTGCAGATCACCTGATCCACTACCTCTGTTGATTGAGGCTATGGATTATAGAGAAGATGCCGATCTAGTCAATTCCGGAACGCTCAATGAACGGCTAGTTTGGTTGATAAGATTCTCTAGGATAGCCAACAGCTGAGTGGCCAGCAGAAAGCAGATCGTAGACCCCACGGTTTCTGTAAGTATTGATAAGGCGCCGATGATTCGTGTAGAACACAAAAACGGGCGCGCGCGTGACGTTGATGACGGTATATTTTTGGGGGTCCTTGTAAATTGTGGTTGGTATACGGTCTCGCCTGACTGAGGTTCTCTGCAGGCACCCTGGATGTTTTGGTACGTCCGCAGCCACGGCTGCAGATTGACTGGTTCGGCACTAAACCCCAATGTAGTCTGGGTACCGGTACCAATATCGTATATTGTATGTCGTGAGGCTGATTCTGATTGTTCTAGGTGATAACGGAGGCTAAAACTAGATAAGCTAAGCTCGTCTTCGTCATTGAGGCTGCAAATCCAACGGGCGTGTTGAGTGAGGGTGAGCGGTTTAGGTAGAAAAAAGAAAACTACCAAGCAATAGGAAGAATATAAGATCTATAGCCAAGGGTAACGGGGGTCAGATCGGAAGTAACTACTAAGCGCGTGGAAGTAAGGTAGTCCAGAGCTTGCTTCCGTGATAGGGGTCTCTTAGCTGCTTCTATGCGGCACGACGGCAGTTCAAGAGATGGTCAGCCAACAATAGTAGCAGCAACTTGGTTGGTAATATGTCTCAAAAGACCCTTTCACGCAAACGGACACGGCTCGAGGAGGGGCTCGAGGAGCAGATGTCATTTACCGCTATACTACCAGAGCTCTTGGCTATGACTGCAGGTGAGGGCATCTGAGGATGTTTATTGGATTCCAGGACCAAGAAATGACAGAATCAGAAAAGTTGACAACCGACGGCATGTCTCCTGCAGCAAGCCAATGGCCCAAACGCACGAATTACTATAGAGCTATTGATAACGTCGGTAGGTGGTCATCTTATCTTCCAGGCATGACGAGATGCGAATTGTAATACCTACTCATAATGAAAAGAGGCACATGCTGGCTAGGTTAGTGAAATCTGTCTGATAATGCTAAGACTGATTAACGCGACCACTGCCGTCTAGGGCGACTAGCCCTGTACTATTTTCGCAGGTTTCACAGGCATTGCCTTTCGGGAGGCTCACCAAGGTTTGGAGTACGTCGAGGAGACTTGGTCTTAGCTGCGAGTCGGAAGCCAAAACTGACCGAGCGGCCGGAGTCGCTGGCGCTGTGGTCGACCTTGGAAGCATAAAAACCACGCGGTTCGTCGGCTCATTCGTCTGTGAGGTGATAGGGAGCAATATGGCCCGACAGGCTTCTCTACACTAGACGAGGGGGGCAGGTCACAGCAGCGTACCCTATACGTCGGGCTGCGAGCCAATCTGCTGCAATTCTCAGGCGACAAGCTGACTGGGTTGCGCTGCTATTACCAAATAGAAAAGCCTCCCCGCCGGATTCTGGCTAGGCTGGGAAATATTTAACGTAATGGGCCCAGTCTTGCCGAGTCATGCAGGGGTCAGGTCGGTATTATATCAAGCAGTTGGCCTTTAGAGAGAAACCTTTTACCAATCATGGTGACACTGCTCGAGCTCTACCTGCGCATTTAAACCAGCTTGTGAAAGTCGGGCGCAACCGGACGGCTCGGTGGCTCCAATTTTACGGTTTGTATGTTACAGGAAACCCGCCCGTGATAGATAGCGAAACCTTTGATTAGGTGACATGGTGAAGAAAGGTGCTAAGAGATGGTTATACACTATCTAGATATGAGTGGGGATTAATGCCAGAAGACGTTGGGATTTCCCGAGACTATGTCTTAGTGGTGAGACATGACATAATCCTGAAATAATATGAACAAGTAAGAATTATCACCGTAGCATGTGTTAGTCAAACAGTTAATAGTGTGAATGTACGATATGTCATGGTTTCAGGTTCTCACGAACCCGAACCCTGGCCTGAACTTAATCTCTATAGAATTTAACTATGTAACGCGGTATATTCGTGTGTGTTTGGTTACGAGATAACTAATAGGTGGTCGTGATTTTTTGTCACGCATATCAGCCTGTATGCAATCAAAGTCAGTCTAAGTGAGATAGTGCGAGACATCGTTCGGCCCGTACATGGGATCCAGCAAAAGGATCCAGGACCCTGCACTCTCATTATGTCATCCTATCTTCGTCATTGGACATGCCAACCTCTCCCTGGACTGGGGAATTGCAAGGATGTTAGCAGATTTCTATCTGGACCGTCACCGCCCCGCCTCGCCCGCATCGCGTGTTTAACAAGAACGCACGCTATCTCCTTACGGTGTAGTCTCGCTGAAGCTGCCATGCAGATGGGACCCCCCACGGGACAACCGGTTTTCCCCGCGCGCAGTGAAAAGGCACTTGAAGTGTACGCAAGTGTAAGCTGTCCAGCCAGGCGCAAAGTACTTACAATATAGAAACGTGGTATCATCTGCCGTTCGCTGAATCGCGGGGTGGAATGGTCTCGGCGCTGATGCAGGCGACCGAAAGCAAAAACTTCTTCTCATCATTTTTCTCCCTCAGGGATTTTGTCATTCATTGGGCGCCTCCGAATGTGATAGATCGTCTTGCTGTTGTGTGCCGTGTCTCGGGGAACCATACGTCCGGGATGACCACTGGGATTCGTTCCGTATCCACGGACAGGTACTGTACATGATTGTGCGCATACGACTTTAGTCTAGTGCGACATTATTTACAACGGACGGCCACCGCCTTCTTGCGCGGTTTCAGCGACTCTAGCCCACGGGCTGTACAGAGCTTGTCTGTGTACATACAACTTGGCGGCGGCGTTAGGCCCTAACGGCGATGGGAAAGAGGACACTTCATCGCAAACATCTTGGAAGAAGGGGAAATCGATCATGATTGTGGCATGGATCTTCGCCCACGTTGCGCCGGTATCGCTAAGCCGTCAAGCGAGAGCCGCTCGAGCGTTGTGACGAGCCTATGGGCAGGCTTTTATACCTAGTCAAGCTTAGGTAAGGCAAAGGCGGATCCAGTCGATAAGACGCGATACTCATGAGGCAAAAAGTAACATGATTTTGGTGTTTTGAATATATATTCGACGCGAAAGCATTGAGTTAACCGGCTGCGCAGCGCCATGACATACCAAGCTAGCAGCTCGGCATTCATAAGCCTTGGCACGTGAGTCTCTCTCACAACAACCGTTGAGTTAGTCCAAGGTTTTCGTGTGGTGTACATATTGCGAACAAATCGACACGAAATAATATTCTCATATAATAAGAATTGCAATGCCAGAACTCTGTTCAGGGGCTAGCTGATTAAAGTATAATAAGCATGATGTGATCAAGTTCGATTGCGAATAGTTCGTCCGTCACTTCGGCCGATGCGCATATTAGACAGCTCAAGATGAGGATTCAGGAGCTCGTCCGCCCGTGCAGGTCCGTGAGAGGCCTCGAATATAGGGGTTGTATAAGTAGAGACGAATTACAACTCGAGTTTTGCGTTAATCAATCAATTGAACTGGCATTATCGTGGAATCGCTAATTCTATACACATCGTAGTTGGTGATACCTAATTTGATAATACCAAAAATGGCAATTGCAAACGACAAGAAAAAGATCGTCATCCTAGGCGGCTCTTACGGCGGCGTATCGACGGCACACTACCTCCTCAAACATGCCATCCCGAAACTCCCCGACCCAAAGTCATACCAGGTGGTCCTAGTCAGCACCTCCTCGCAGGCCTGGTGCCGGCCAGCCGCACCGCGTGCCCTTATTTCGGATACCATGTTCGCACAGGACAAGCTCTTCGTAAGCATACCGAAAAGCTTTGCGCAGTACCCGACTGGCAGCTTCGTCTTCGAACAGGGAACGGCAACGGCTTTGGACCACGAGAACCGAACGGTCTCGGTTCTTCTTACCAAAGGCGACGAGGTGCAGATCCCATACCATGCATTAGTCATCGCCACCGGCGCTTCTACAATCTCGCCGCTCCTTGGATTAACGGGAGATGAGAGGGCTCTGAAGTCTACCTGGGCCACGTTCCGCAAGGCACTCCCTCAAGCCAAACACATCGTGGTCGCAGGCGGTGGCGCATCCGGCGTCGAGGTGGCGGGCGAACTCGGCGAGTATCTGAACGGACGAGCGGGCTGGACGAGCTCAGCGCTGTCCAATCCCAAAGTAAAAATCACTCTTCTCAGCGGCGGTCCGCGGATCCTGCCGTATCTGCGGGCAGACATTGCGCAGAAGGCCGAGACCTACTTGGCGAAAGTCGGTGTGCGCATCGTGCATAAGGCGCGCGTGGCGACGGTTGTCCCGGCCGCAGCTGGCACGGAGGATGTAGCGGCAAACACGACACTGACTCTGGATAACGGAGAGACTTTACAGGCTGATCTGTATATCCCCGCCACAGGCGCCATCCCCAACACGAATTTCATCTCGGACGCCTTGCGATGTCCCGATGGGCGGGTGGACACGCATGCCTCGACGTTGCGTGTCATCGGGGCCGGGGACAGGGTGTATGCGATCGGCGACGCGTCGTCGGCTGCTCGTCCGGCTGTCCACAACATCTTTTCCGCCGTGCCCGTGCTCGGTGCTAATATCAGACGCGATCTACTGCTGGCGGCTGGTCAATCGGCGCAGGCGGCGGGCGCGGATCGCGAGTTCAAAGAGGATACCCGCGAGACGCAGCTCGTGCCTATCGGCAAGAGTAAGGGAGTCGGTGCTGCGATGGGAATGAAGTTCCCTAGTTTTCTCGTGTGGTTGATCAAGGGGCGTGATTACTGGCTGTGGACAACGGGAAATCTGTGGAGTGGAAAACAATGGGCGAAGGAGTCGTGAAGTGAACATAGGCAAGGTGAAATTTGCCCTATTGCGTTCCTGGTATATTTGTCTTCTTTCCAGCATAATGGATTTGATACTCTTACACATAATTTTACTTAGTAATGTAATATTATTCGCGAACTGTGGCCATTACAGACAGTCGAATCCTAAATAGAGAGGTAACTCACAGAACCTCGTAATTGGGCAATACCACTTTGCATATTGTACACGCATTTGAACTTGGGAGATATTCCTCCCCCTTCGCACCCGCCATATAGTGACCCTCATCTTCGCCGGCCGCGACTAGCGCCACTGTTTCCGTCACCATTTCTCTCTGCTTCAAGTAGAGCATCGAACTCCTTCTGAGCCTGCTCTTTCTCGTAATTTCGCCGCTCTCTTTCTTCATCGTCGTTCGAATAAGAATAACTATCCGTCTTGGGATTGGAATCCCTCGGATTCCGTGTTTTGTCTTGCCTCAGTTGTGCCCATCCCTTTTCCTGGCCGGATGAATCGCCCCCTTCCCAATTGGGACTACCTGATTTAGCTTGTTGTCTTATACGATCCCAAGAGGAGCCGGATGAGCTCGATGGCACCTCGCGCGTTCTGGCCGAAGGCGCTACTGGAGAGGCATCGTCATCCTCAAATAAATCGTCGTCCTCATCCTTGCGCCGTGAACCAAAGCCTGGCGAGGCGTTCTTTTGTGTTCTATAAGGCGCTGGTTGCGTAGATGTGGTTTGTGGCCAGCTTGGGTACGCAGTTTGAGGGGACTCCGTGGCAGAGCTCGGCTTTTCAAAAGCAGTGCTTGACTGATAGTTGGGGTTCCCGTACTCCTGAGGCGTTTGACCGCCTTGATGCGCTCTGTCACCTACTTGCTGCTTATCTTGGGCAGAACCGACCCCGGCAGGATTCGGGGTACCTGCCCGACGTCTTAATATTTCTTGCTCGATCACACGTCTGGCGTTTTGACGGATTTCGTCCACCAAGGGAGCAAGGCGCTCATCTCTCATCACATGTGCCCCAAAGGAGTTGTCGGCCATAGAGCTGAAGATGACGGCTGTTGGGATCCAAGTAATAGGCATATAGGCAACTAAGCGGACAGCATGCCACAAAGCAGTGGCCGAAGCACCTCTCAGAAATGGTGCCCTTTTGGTAGGAAAACAGGAGGGATCAAACTTCACCATCTTAGGCTGGTAGAGGGGAAATTTGAAGGTGCGCCTCCCGGAGAAGGCGACGGCGGCGGCAAAGCTGAATGATAGGGGTTGGACCCAGGCAAAGTATCGACTGGAATGGGCGGCATGTTCACCGAGGGCGGTGGCCTCGACGCCGGTCAAGGGGCGGCCAGCACCATGGGAGTGTGTCGACACCCTCTTCAGCACGGCCAGCACGCGGAAGACGTCGGACACGCCGAACCAGTGGGCCCAGGACTGTAGCTGGGGCACACGGTCGAAGTCGATAGTATCGCCGTCTACCAGGAATCTCCGCTCAAAGCGACCCTGCGAGAAGGCATCTATGTTTGGCCAGGGCCGATTATGAGTAGGAGCAGCATCATTGTCACCCTCTCCGGATGGGCCATCCGGATCTCCGGGGAATGACATGATTTTTCTAGTTCTCTTCTCTTCTCCTCTACTTTCTTCCCGTCACATGAGTTCTATCGATAATTGCTGTTCCAATATATGTGTTGGTTAATAATGACTTATGACGATGAGCTCACTTTGGACAATTGAAGAGCCAAGAGCTCGGGCCATCCCGTGAGGTCATTCAACCGGGGGTAAAATAAAGCGGGGGTCACTTAGCCACAGAACCTAGTACCTAACTAATGTGGGGTAAACGCATCTGTGGCTGGGCGCGTTTATTGACTTTTAGAGTGGCCGCGGTCTGCGACGCGTTTAACCGCGTTTGTTCCAATCTCGCACTTTAATAATGCCACTTACACGGTACAAACATCTTTGCTGTTGGCCTTGCTCACGCCCCAACATATGCCAAGGGCAATCACCTCTCTTTTTTTTCTTGCTTCTATTCTAGCCTTTCGAGTTCCCGTTGCCTTCATATGCCATCTGCACCTCTATAAATGTTATATTTCTAAATCTCCGTTCTATGGTAGAAAGAGCATGGTCCAATTGTGCCAAAGCTGAAGAAAGTAGTCCGCCGTCATGCCCCTCCAAAAGTCTTTCTCCGAACAGAATGGCTCCTCTAAGGTAAGTCGTCATACACCCTCCTTGGTTACTTGGTCAATTGGACTCCGAATCTCTCCTAATACTCGATATATATATGTATAGACCCGCCAACGCTGGCACAAATCCAACACTCATTCTGGTATAAGTCTGCCAAATACACGGTCTCGACCCCTCGAACGCGTCGCCGACGCCACCAAACACAAACTGAATGCTTTCAATTTCTGTCCTCCTGCGGACGAGCCTGACGCTGCCAAGCCGATCAAACGAGCATTGGTCGACGAGAACGACCACCCAATCAAGAACGATGCCTCCGCCCCATCGCTGCCGTCCAATCTAAGCACACCCGTGAGTCGTCTGGCTTGGCAGGACCTGATTGGCGACCCAGATGCCAAGAAAGAAGACGAAGACGCCAGCCCACAGGAAAAGATCGAGTGGGACACGAAACATAAACCCGCGTATGGCGTGTCGCCTATGCCACGGAAACGGGGGTCTAAGAGGGCTCGCAGCTCCTCGCCCGCGTCGTCGCCCACTGCAGCCTGTTCCAGATCGAGGGCGCCGGCCGTCAACGTCAAGAAGCTGTCTGCCGCTCTCAAGTCGCCCCGTGCAGACCCTTCCATCGAACTCTGGGATCGCTTCTCTCTGAGCGGCTCCACCACGAACACCCCCCTGGGAGCCACCAACCCGGCTCTGGCCAACTTCATGGTCTCTTCTTCTCCACAACCAAAATCAGTAGGCGTGGGTCGAGGTGAGGCGGGTCTACGAAGAGCCATTAGCTGCGGTACGAACTGGCCGAAACGTCGCCGCGTGGAAAGGTCGGAGACGGCACCCACCTTAAGTGTTGCTGTTGAAGAGAGTCCCAGCCGTAATTCGAAATCCTCCATGGTCAATGCTTTGTTAGAAAGCGTGACGGGCGAGCTCAATCGATCTAAGACTGCTCAGACGCGGCCAAGCGTTATGAAGTCGCCATCACCCCGGAAGAAGCAGTATAATCCTGCTGATCATCTCTACGGATCTCCAAAGCGGCGGCTATCTCCTTCGAAATCTACGCTTGGTCAATTTCCAGGGGCTGTTAATATGTCAAGGGAGATCGGTATATCGGATAACTCATCTGATTACGGGGATGACGACTTTGACGACGATACGCTGATGGGCTTGGATGTCGATATCAAACCTCAAGTAGCGAATAGCAGCCCGGTACCTCAACCGCAAACGCCTACCCCAAAGCAGGCTGCAAATCCGAAAATGACCACTAAAGGGGTCGATACAACGTTCGACGAATTTGGCGATCTGGATGACGATATATTTGACAATGCTGAAGAGCTATTATCACAAATCGACTCTGCTTGTAACACCGGTCATCGTACGACTACATCCCAGGCTCCTGTATCCCAAGAACCCGTCCTCGATGAAACGTCAGAGGATATGTACGGGGACGACTTTGGTGGTGACTTTGACTTCGAAGCCGCCGAAATAGCTGCCACACAATCAGCCAAGCAGCCAAATGGAGCAGTACCGTCTGTATGTAAGTCGTGACCGCCATGCCGTGTTGTATACCTGCTGATATGAATAGTAGCCGTCTCAAAAGCCTAGGACAATTCAGCGTTACCTTGTAACACAGGTTTTGGAGAGCACGTATACAGATGATCACGGAAGGGAATTGCTAGAAAAGGTAAGCACTAGACAGTACATTGCTCGCCCACTACTAACAATTCCAGGTATTATTGGTCGAAGTCGACCGACAAAAGACGATAAAGACGGTCCATCTTCGGGGAGACTGGACAGAAACGCCAGCGAGCCCGAAATCGTTTGTACACATCATTGGCGATTTTCAACCGTCCGGCCAATGCGTCATCGATAACTCACAAAATATTTTAATCCTTCATCCCGACCAATTGATATCTGCTACAGTTGTTGCAGATAGTTTCACATGCATGCGAAGGGCTGTCCTCCAAGATCGTGTGAAGGCAACCAGTGACAAGACACCACCCCTTGTGTATGGTACGCTACTTCACGAAATTTTCCAAGAAGCGTTAATGGCGAACGATTGGGCCCCTGAGTTCTTGGACGCAGTTATCTGCAAGATCACTGAGAAGCATGTGGAAGATCTGTATACTATCAAAGTTGCAATTAACGATGCTCGTGATCATCTTCGGTCAAAAATGCCCGAGCTTGGAGCTTGGGCAAAATCATTTGTCTCTGCATTCCCCAAGGTTAGTGCTTGCGACTAATCAGTAGCCTATCCGAGTTTCTACCGCTAACCGCTCGATAGCCTGATGCCATAGTTCAGGGCCGAAATGGGGACAAGGCACAAATGAGCGTCACCAAGTTGCTTGATGTTGAGGAACATGTGTGGTCGCCGATGTACGGATTGAAGGGTAATATAGATGCAACGGTTCAGGTTACTATGAAAGAAGGTAGCCGAAGACAAACTCTCACCGTACCCTTCGAGGTGAAAACGGGTAAAAACGCGACACCAAATCATATGGCGCAGACGGCGCTGTATAACCTTTTATTGTCGGATCGATACGATATCGAGATTGTTTATGGGGTCCTTTATTACATGGAGACCTCACAAACATACCGTATTCCCACGATTCGCAACGAGCTTCGGCATATGATTATGCAACGCAATCAATTAGCGTGTTATGTGAGGGAACGAAGTGTGCAGCTTCCGCCGATGAAGAAAAGTGTAAACACTTGCGACAAGTGCTATGCTAAAGTGCCCTGTTTCATCTACCACAAGCTCGCCGACGATGGTGACGCCGAAACAAGCGGTGTCAAGGGGAAGTTCGAGGAGGTGGTCCGACACCTGACTCCGACCCATCAGGAGTTCTTTTTGAAGTGGGAAGATCTGTTGACAAAAGAAGAGAAGGAAGGTCAAAAACTACGACGAGAGCTGTGGACTATGGCCAGCACAGAACGCGAGAAAGTTGGACGTTGTTTTTCCAACGTTATTATTGAAGAAGGTTCCGCATTCGAAGAGAGCGACAGTCCGAAGATCAATCGCTACCGTTATAGTTTTGTCAAAGAGAATGGCAACCCCAGCTTCTCATTCCTCGACTCCCAGCTGGCAGTAGGAGAACCAATTGTGGTCTCAGACGAGACAGGCCATTTTGCGCTCGCGCTCGGCTATGTAACTTCTGTACGAAAGCAGAGAATCTCTGTTGCTGTTGACCGTCGTCTTCACAATGCGCGTATTCGACGCCCTGGATTCAATGAGACTAATAACCAGACGTTCGCCAGCATCATGGAAGTTGTCCCGGAAGGTGCGACACCAGCTCAGTCGCAGGGCAAGATCAAGGGAGCTCCTATACGATACCGCCTGGATAAGGACGAGTTCAGTAATGGCATGGCGACTGTACGAAACAATCTAGTTCAAGTCATGGCCGACGGCGTGTTTGGTTCGAAAGAAATCAGGCAGTTGGTGGTGGATCTTGTTCCGCCTCGATTCAAAGCAACCGCAACACAGTATTCGATCGCCGGACAGGACAGTCTTAACGTGGATCAAAGACAAGCTATTCAGAAAGTCATGAGCGCCCAAAATTATGCTCTAGTCCTCGGTATGCCCGGAACGGGCAAGACAACGACGATTGCCCACATCATCCGTGCACTTGTTGGTCAAGGGAAGAGCGTGCTTCTGACATCCTACACTCATTCTGCCGTGGACAATATCTTGTTGAAATTGAAGACAGAACAGTTTCCTATCCTTCGACTCGGAGCACCAGCGAAAGTTCATCCTGAGGTCCAGGAATTTGCCATCTTAGCGAACCAGCCAATGAGCAGTTTCGAGGATATTCGACATGCATGGCACGACACCCCAGTCGTAGCAACTACCTGTTTGGGAGTAAGCCATCCTGTATTCAGTGAACGTACATTTGACTACTGTATCGTAGACGAAGCGTCACAGATCACCCTACCCATCTGCCTGGGACCAATACGACTGGCGCGAACTTTTGTGTTGGTGGGAGATCATAATCAGCTTCCCCCACTTGTTCAGAACGAGGAGGCTCGAGTGGGAGGACTCGATATTAGCCTCTTTAAGTTGCTCTCCGATACACACCCCGACTCCGTTGTCAACCTTGAGCACCAATATCGAATGTGCGAAGACGTAATGACACTCAGCAACACTCTCATCTATAATGGCCGACTAAAGTGTGGTACGGAAGCACTACGGAATCAGAAGCTGGCCATCCCTCATATGAACCACTTACGACAGAAACATTACGACGCCAACACCGTCATGCGGCCCGGCACACCAAGATCGTTTTGCCCCAATTGGAGCAGTGATCATTGTTGGCTGCATAACCTCCTCGACCCCGAGGCACGCGTTCGTTTCGTGAACACGGACTATCTCCCTTCACCACGGGAGGAGGCCAAAGGCAGCCGCATCGTCAATCCGACAGAAGCCCGCATCGTTGTCCAGCTAGTCGACGCCCTCCTCTCCGTCGGCGTACCAGCAAACGAGATCGGTGTGATGACGCATTATCGCTCGCAGCTATCCTTACTCAAGCATGGGCTACGCGGATTCGGAAATGGCATCGAGCTGCACACAGCCGACCGCTTCCAGGGCCGGGATAAAGAGGTAGTAGTCCTCAGCCTGGTCCGCAGCAACGAGGCGTGCAGCATCGGCGACCTGCTCAAGGACTGGCGCCGCATCAACGTCGCGTTCACGCGCGCCAAGACGAAGCTTCTCGTCGTCGGCAGTCGCGAGACCCTGAAGGGCAGCGGAGAGCGGGAAATGCTTAGCAGGTTCGTTCGTCTCATGGAGGATCGCGACTGGGTGTACGACCTACCTCGCGATGCGCTCGAAGCCCACTTCTTCGAAGATGGCGCGACGCAGTTTACCGCGCCGGGCGGTAGTCAGGGCGCCTCTCCGATAAAACGAAGCCCCACGAAGGCGAAGAAGATGGTTTCCACCACCATGAGCGGAGGAGGGGCTGTGAAGAGAGCAAATAACACCTTTGCTGGGAAAGAGAATCAGAGACCGGGTCAAGGACCTGGTCCTGGTCCCAAGAGGGGCAATATCACCGGCAGGGCGCTTTTGAAGAATAACCCCGTCTCAAGAGATATTCTGAACGAGTTGACGGGAGGCGTTTATTAGCTTGCTTGCTTGCTTGGTTGTCTGCTTTTGGCGAGCGGGAGTTGGATGGTATGATTTTCTCTCGGAGTATTGGCATTGCGTTTGGGATTGTGAGTGAGATGTCTTGCATTAACAAACGAATATGGATAAATCATGGTTTAGGGATACGTACAGTATGGATGATGGGTGATGTAGGTACTTGGTCGGTTGGTACTATACATTGTTGCTTAGAGGTAGGCTAGAATGCCCGTCTCTGGTGTATAAATGAAGGTCTGTATATCTAGTTCTGGGAACTGAGGCTTGTCTCGTTGGTGATTCCAACATCATTATTACATTACAGTCGCACTCTTCTTTTAAGAAGCGACCTGGAAGTAAATAGATACAATCACTGCATTTTATAAATTAGGTGGTTTACCTAATTCGTTTTCTTGATTTCATGATACGATAACGCAGACAATCTTTAGAGATGTCCTCTTTCATGTCTTTTCGATGCCGGCGTCTGTTGTTACTGTAATAGATACATCGTGATACTAATAGTACTTATAGGGACGTGTGACCCACACATCCTCTATTTACGAATTTCGCTTCTGATTGGAGGAGATCTGGCACATGAGCAACTTGATGATTTTCACTGCTTTTTTAGCCGCACCTCAGAGGATACCGGTGGAAACACATGCATTGATGTTGGACCACTATAACCTACGTATGGTCTACTATGATTAGTTAAGGTGTTCGTCTGTCCATCAACTGTCCCTTTAAAAAATGATACCAACTAATTAACTAGAGAGAATATTTAAGTGTCGAGCCTAATAAAACCGGCAGATGCTAGAAGTATCACTACCTACCTACCGATCGATCTCTTGTCAACGCCACGTGATGAATGAAATCAGGTTCCGTGGGGTTAGTTTCCGTTTACTTTTATTTAATGTGACATCGGGTGTGTGTTTATTGTATATATCTGATTTTCTTTTGCCAAGAACATTCTGACCAATTAAACTCTGTGCACCTCCAGGGTTTTACTCCACAGCCACGAAAGGGATAGCCTGTCCGATTTCACTGCTTTTTTAGCCTCACCTCAGAGGAGAGCATGGCTACCCCTATAAATGCCGGAGAAATTGCATCCGTAACTCGGAAGCGAGACGAAAGACAAGAAACAGTCAATGCCGTAGGTTAAACCGTACATTTTAATATCTAAGAAACTCTATGTTTAACTCAGTAAAGTAAGTTTATACAGAAAATATCATCACACATTATGAAAAGCCATGGGGGTATCAGACTCCCATATCCTACTCCTTAGAAATCCGAATCAAGTTCGAGCCGAGCCCAGAGCTCGACGCCCAGCTTTGATGTGCCGTCTTGATATCCTCCATGTCCCAGATATTCTTAATAACAACATCAATCTTCCCATCCCTAGCCATTCCGAAAAGCGTGTTAACAGTCGGCACGAACGACGCCTGGTCCCGCGTAATGTAGTAGAAACATGTGCTCCGATTCGAGAATAGCTTAGCGTTCTTGAAAAGCAGTTTCGCCACAGGTTTCAGAGCACCACCAGATGCGTCCGTGTCCGAGAGCGCCGACTGGTTCTGGCCATACGCAACAAGGAGACCCTGTTCCTTGCCACCGCTACAGGGCGGTAGGATGGAATACGACTCCTCCCAGCTGTCGCCGCCTAGGGCGTCGAAGACGGCGTGGACACCACCGAGCTCCTGCATTGTCTTGATCCAGTCCTTGTTCGTGTAAACGAAGGGTATGGCACCTTGGTCTCGGAGGACTTGGTGGTTCCTCTCTGACGCTGTGCCGTAGACGACGGCACCCCGCAACTGACACAGCTTCATCGTCGCATAGCCCACGGCGCCACTGACACCGTGGATGAACACGCGCTGGCCATGCGTCACCTTCGCTCTCTCGACCATACCGTACGCCGTCGCCCAGTCGAGAACAAGAGACGTCGCTGCTTCGGGGCTGACGCCGTTGGGCACGCGAATGAGGTATTTCTCCGGGACATTGATGAGCTCTGCTTCGGCGTCGTAGACCGTGATGCAGGCCACTAGATCGCCGGTCCGGATGTGGGTTCCGTCCGTCCTCGCCCGTCCGGCGAGACAATAGCCGGGCGTGAGTGGAGCTTTCTTCTGCATCGGATACAGGCCCCGGCGCATGTTGATGTCGGCGCCAGAGAAGCCGGAGAAGATGGGGGCAACCTGGACCTCGCCCGGCTTCGGGGGGTCGATGCTTGATTGTTCGACGTTTACTTTTGAGACGTCGCCGAACTCGGAAATAACGACTTTGCGAATTGAGATAGGCATCTTGGATAGAAATAGGAGCGCGAAGTTTGCAGAGATTGGTATGAATTTAATGAGATGGGATTATGTGTCTCTTTTCGTTGAGTTGTGATGTTACTTACTTACTTTACCTTTCGATTGAGACATGCGGCAAGCTTCTTATACACGTTGAAGCGACGAAGCGACCGTGGAATTGCGAATCATCTCCGGCGCCATTCTAATTCCATCACCAAACATCCTGAACAGCTTGAATGAGCTGATCATTTGAGTTGCGCCGACCGCTGAGAAGACGGGACAATATGAACAAATCCTACACTCTACTAATACTAGGCTGTTGATAGTGCCTGGTAGTGGCACAGCATACGGAGGATGCATCCTGGTCGACCTCTCGCATCCGCGTAGAGCCTGTCGCAATCCAATCTGATATGCATGAAGGAGTACGACATATAATAGGAATACAAGCCTCTTAGTAATACCCCGGCGGGGCAACGTCATTCCGCGGGATACCTTGACAGCCCTACGCTAATCTGGAGTTAGCTTAGCGCCTTAGCGATGCCTGGGATGAGGTCTTAGGGGCGCGAGAAATTGCCGACAATGTAACGAGGATATTCATAGAACACGATAACCAAATACGGATGGAAAGAGGCAATCGCAAACCAAATAAGTCGAATATGCAATCATAACTTATCAATTTAAACAGCGCGATGTTTATGTACTTTTTTAAGGTAATTGACCCCGCTAATGGTTATCTTTCAATTCCGCCCTCCTATCCGTGTCAAATGGCGAACCCGGCTTGAAAAGACCCGCATTGATACCCCTATTGGACTCATGTTGGCTTCCATCTTCAACTGTGTTACCACCTTGACTATGGTGGTCAATAGAACTTGCGTGATCGCCCCATATGAGATCGAGATACAGCTCCGGCCTAGAAACCTGACGGCCAAGAACATATCGCCGGAAGAACCAAGGGAGGTACTCCATTACCTGATAACGCGTGAATCTGGTCTTCTTCACGTCAAAAATCCCGTCCAGATCTTCGAGCGAACGGAGTTTGGTCTCTTCGACTAGTAAGAAGACGAGAGCGAAGGCAACGAGGTTGAGTCCCGCGAAGAGTCCTAGTGTCCCTCCGTCCCGGAGCCCAGCGTAGATGCTATGGGGATTTTTAGCAGATACCCTCCTCCAAAGTGATTACGGGTAGAGTATTACCTCGGAAAGAAAATAGATAAAAGCCCCGCGAAACCAAGATTCGTGGCAACGGCGAAGGCGCATCCCTTGCCGAAGAGTAAGTATTTGGACTAGATTATTAGCGCTGGGTCTTGCGAATGACGACTTACTGCCTCGCGATGGGATAACGGAAAGCTGTGTCTAGTTCAGCGTCTGCAATTCATGGTCTAGATAGCAACTAACGACTAACCTTTCAGATGCCAGGGTGAAGGGAACCGGACCTATTCAATATTAGCACATTCTCTTTGATGCTGTCTTAGAGGCATCACATACCCATCCCTGGCGAGTAGGCAATTGCAAAGACTGTACGAATAGTCAGCTCGTATACAAGACCTACTACTCCGGGATTATAACTTACGAAAGACGAAGAGAGCAACTATTCCGCCTCGAGTTTTGTATTCTGGGATCAAAGTTGACAGAGCTGCTGCAGTCATGAACAAGCTCATAAGGGGCAGTGTGAGCACGAGCCATTTGCGGCGCCCCAGCGTGTCGATGGTTCTGATAGCCGGGAGACCAAAGCCGAAGTTGACGACACCTTGGGATTGTAAGTATGGTTAGGGTAGAGTTGCCTGGACCATTTGAATATGACATACCGAATACCAGGCTGTAGACCAAGGGGAACAAAGGTTCGTTTGCCTTGTCATGTAGTAGTCCAGTAAACAGAGGTCCTAGAAATGGGTAAGTCAAATAATGGTCAAGCGGTAAAGTCCTGAAACCCAGCTCCAAGGATAAGGTGGTGTATCAATGAGGACCTCAAGAAGTGAATGGTCTATGATCTCATGACCCTCAAGTCGACCTTGAGCAAAACTCGAGGTAAGTTTACGTCTTACCAGAATAGAAAGCAAACACGTTTACTAGTGGACTGTTAGATCATCATCATCAATAAGGCCGTAGCCACAACTACTAGGGCGCTTCTAAGATAATGGACTTACTCCCACAGAGTTGTTGAGCAATAGAAACTATCGAACTACTCACGAGGGCGTTCCTAAGACGTCTTCGAGTGAAAAGCTGTTTGTACAGGGTTATATAATTCCTAAGGTATCCCAAGAGTCCCCTGGGTTTCGGGGTTTCCTCTTCCATTTGAAGGGATTGCTCCTCTTGCTGGACAGACTTGTATATCAAATAGATATCCCGAAGTGCTAAGAGCTGAAGATAGTGGTCAGTCCAATTATCCCCTCACGAACTGGTCTTCTAGATTGGATCGATTACCTCGCAGCCTCGCAGTCTGAGTAGGATTCCATATGCCTTTTCAGGATTGAAGTGAGCACTTCGTTGTCGCATATAATAGCGTGGGCTTTCTGGGCAAAAATAGAGGCTGACTAGAAGAAATATTGCTGGCACGAGTGGTGCTCCAAGTATTAGGCTTTTTATTGTCGAGTCATTTTTGGCGGTATAGAAAATCAGGTTGAATGCAAATCCTATAGCGATGCCGAAAGCAACCCTAACAGCGTCAGTGCCGTTTCTCATCCTCTGAATCGAACGAAGATTGATGATCTCACCAAAGTTGCCAAACGAGAATTGACGTGCCTCTCCAGTACCCAACAGCAGTTTCGGAAGCCAATATAGGTGTGCTGACTGCCTTAATACCCATGCCTGCCGTCAAATAGTTAAGATTCCAGTTGCTGAAGAATGATAGCGACTTCGCTAGGAGGTTTGGATTATGAGTGGACACGCCGAAATCGAACTAACCTATACCGTTAAAGACGCGGACACCGAACAGTTGTTGCCAGGTATAACAAAAAGCAGAGCCCAAAGAGCTGGCAAATATCAGACACGCAGCGATCGCCATTGCACCACGCCGGCCAACACGTTCGTTAATGGGCAAGGCTAGCCAGCAACCCACCAGCGCGGCGAATAGGAACGGTGAGGCGTTAACAGCACCGAGTTTCCACTCGTTCGACGTTGGCTTCGAGGGCGAGCTGCCGATCTCCGGTCTCACTGGATCCAAGCCGAACTCCTTTGCGTAAAGGGATGCCCCGTTGATGGAGGACTGGACGAACCCTTGCAGAAAGGCCGCGAGCGATACGGTAAGAACCACGATAAGCATGGTTGGTTGAGAAGGTAAAGAATCCTTTTCATTCTTCAGCGCGGTCTTCTCTTCTGCTGTTAACTGTACTGGTAGGTTTCTGTACGCATTGGGATCCTCGGACCGCGCAACTGCGTCGTAGATCCTGATGTCCTTCGCTACCTGTACAGCCCTCAACAATCGCTCGACATTCACGCAATATAGGAATGCCCTCTGAAAATCACGGGCGTCATTTTCGAGTTCCTCATCCGTGAGGTGGGCTGAGAAGCATGAGTAGAGTTAATTAAACGAGCCTAGGATATTCACACACCTAATGGGCCTTCGATAACTACTTGGTAAGTTTTGCGTCTCTTGTATCCTTCAAACTGATACGAATCTGGGGCCCCCGATACGCCAGAGGCTCTGACACCTAACTCGATGTTGTGGCTGAGACCTAGGGGAGGTGCGAAAGGGTCGCGGACACGCGTGTGGCTCAACGAAGATCCTCGTCGATCTGCCATGGCGACTGCCTGAATCGTATCAGACGGGAGGCTTTAACCTCTGAATTCAATCAGCCTGTTCGTCGTCCCGAGTTATGAGATTGAGTCTAGGGCGGCGAAAAAAAAAACCGTTGATTTTCTGAAACAAAGCGAGGAGTCTTGTTCGCTCAAAATTTCGACGACGATTGTGCAAGGACAGAAACATTACGATCTAGACCGGGTTATGCATCCCTCCGCTTTTGCACAATCATCGTTGCCGGAAGCCACAACAAGGCTGTAGCCGACCTCAGTATTGATGACCGCATCGACACCATGACGCCCTCAACTGCATGTGTGTGCAAGGGTGCTGCATGCCTGACTACAAGAAGGATGCCTGATCACACAAGATTGGACGAAAGTCACATTTTTTGGGCTTTCATAGTGTTCATCCGTCCACGCAAGCGATGAACATAGCTGACGCATATCTACGGTACCTGATGATTCTGCCTCGCCTGATACAATAGACGAGACGAATCAAGAACTTAGACTGTTCGGTCAAGCGCCGCATTAAGAAGTGTAGATAACTAAGACCTCTTTCATGCCATAGAACCCAAGCACAGAATACTGTTAATGCTGGCAAAAATGCGAAATAGTTGCCGGATTGTGTTTGAAGGCTGCCTTGAGCTCGGGTTGCCTCCCAGTGTGGTTACATGGTGCGACGTAATGATGTAATATTAGTCGGGGAAGTCAGCTCAGGATCCTTAGTTCGCTCATTTGACCACGTTCAAAGCCACCACCATGTAGGGATTTCCAAAGAGTACGCAAGCTGCCAGATGCTGCTGTAAATAGTGCATTATCTAGGAACAAAGGGGTTGGGTCGTGTCGGGTAATCAATACAAGAAAATAGCTTTTTAATCGTAGTGTTTGTTTGCCTCGCTTTCTTGTTGGCACTGGTTCGCGCCCATGATCCTGTGAATAAATCTCGGTACGGCGATCTAGAAATATGACGTTGCAAGCGACAAATCCCTTGGTACCTGTAGCATAGGTCTTCTCACTTCGTTCAAACACAATTGTAGGGCAAGGAACAAGACATCGAACCTAATATTTGAACATCTAGGACGGACCTCAGTATGGACCCCTTTTCAACGGCTGCTTCGGCCCTACAAATCGCTTCTCTCGCCGGCGCTCTCTTGAAATCGATATATCGATTCGTCGAACAGACTAGGACAGTAGTGGACTCGATTCATGAGCTATACGATGAAATACGTCACTTAGAGGCCGCATTACACGATATTGGCGAGACGTTTAAAAGGCGTCCACGACAGTTATCGTTCGAGTGTAGGCATCACGAGCGGATAAAGGGAATTCTTGAGTCATGCCGTAATTCGCTCGAGCAGTTAGACCACGAACTCCCACAGCTCAAAGACGAAACAACTCCTATCCAAAGGCTCAAGCTTAGCATACAGAAATCGTTAAAGGGGGACCGTCCGAAGGAGATTATACACCATATCATTTCATACACCAGGATTCTTCAGTTGAGTTTGTTGACATTGTCTCTTGGAGAGTTGTGGATCAATCGAGAGTCGCAGGGAATGATTCTTGCCGAGGTGCGAAAAATTAATTCGGCTATCCGTGCGACAGATCTATTCTCAGGCCGCGCTGAGACAAGAGCCAGAACGCAACAACTTCTAGTGACACCGTCTCCAACATCCCCTACTGAAAGGGAAACGAGGAGCATTCTTGATGAGGAGAAACAAGATTGGCGCGAAACGGTTGAGTATGGTTCCTTCAAATTCCCCTCTATTTCTCAGAAGGTCCTAGGGTGGGATGTGCCCAACCAGGGCCCCAACTACCCCAAGCACCTCCAACAAGCACCGAAAGAAACTCTCAATCATCTATGCCAAGAACGAGGTTCACTGACGATACATGGCAGCGAGATCACAGCAGCGGTATCCCTCTCCGTACCTGACAACGACTCAGCCGACGGGCGTTTGGCCATATCTATGCACAGCGATCCAAGCAGGACGACGCTGAAAACGTTCGATGACGATGGCTCCAACTCCGAACAAGAGGAACTGGACGACGTGAGTCGTAAAGTAATCCAGCTTACACTCGAACACAACCAGAACATCGTACGCCAACTCATGCAAAGTGAGATATATTTCCAAGCTGCAGAGTATCAACGACGTGGCATCAAGAAACGCAAGCGCCTAAACTATAAGCTCGCCAGACAGAGTGAAGAGTATGATGATGCAGATGACATCTTAAAATTAAAGGATATGAGGGAGATGCTTGCAGACATTTTGTTTCACTGTGATACCACGGAAACAGATGATGAGGCGGAAAAAGTTTTAGAAGAGTTGCTAGGCGAGAGCGAGCGATTGGGAACGGATGACACCGACCGCAAATGGCGATTATATCACAAACTTGGGACCCTTTAGTGAGTAATCGGCCGTGTTGTTCTGTACGCCTTCGTTGCAGAGAGCGTAACTTGTCCAGTCGAGTCAGTGCCTCATCAGGACACTCTGCTTCTCCTATAGATCTAATAAGAATGCTATTAAGATGAGTTGCTGACTTTGTATTGCAGCGCGAGGCAGGGGAACTTTGGCAAATCGGAAAAGTTCCTGAGAAGTGCCTTTATGGGTCGGTCAAGAGCAAATCCTCGGCGCAAAAGTCTTGTCATAGAGTCGGCTGAGGTACTTATCAAAACTCTTCAAGTACTCCAATTGATTGATGATGCACGAGGTATCCAAGGCTGGCTTGAGGAAGAATGGCCGGCCGAGCCATCTATCAATCAGTCATCGCCTCAACTGTCACCAAGAGCTAGCTTCAACGGCAACGGCGACCTGAGCGGCGCATATCTGTGGTCTGGGGAACAGGGATTTGATGTCCATAATCCACACTTTGGATTCGACGTTTGCGATCCTGAGACAGGAAAGGCTCCAATCCATCTAGCCATTCAGCACCAGAATTTTGAAGCTCTGCAAAGTATGTTGCTGAACAATCCGCATGTTGAACAGCGAGATAGCATGGGCGCAGCACCTATACATCTTGCAGCAACCACACGGAACAAGAGAATATGTGCTCTGCTACTGGAGAAAGCTGCCGATGTCAACGTAATAGATCAAAAGAAGAGATCTCCTCTACATAGGTGTCAGAGTAGCTCTGGCGGCGCTCAGGGCGTTGAGGTTGCCAGGCTGCTTCTGGATAGGAGCCCCAACCTGATAGACTATATCGACTACATTGGCAAGACAGCTCTCTGTATGGCCTGTGAACAAGGCAATGAAACTAGTGAGTACCCGGGGATGATGAGCCAAATCATTACCATCCCCACTCTATGGA
Organism: Xylaria cubensis; assembly: GCA_022385715.1. Classification (NCBI taxonomy): domain Eukaryota; kingdom Fungi; phylum Ascomycota; class Sordariomycetes; order Xylariales; family Xylariaceae; genus Xylaria; species Xylaria cubensis. The sequence continues at coordinate 106,054 of MU279052.1, forward strand.
GATATGATGTGTTAGAATACTGACACGAAGTGTCAGTGGCTACATTTTTGCTGGAACGAGGTGCCGACCCCAATAGAGGCGTTCCCGGGCAATACATTCCATTAATAAGCGCGATCGATGCAGTAGCTCAGTCAAGGCCAAAGGCAACTATTCGCCTTGTTAAAAGGTTGTTGGAAAAGGGCGCCGACGCTAGGTTGCGTGATAACACTGGCAGAACAGCGTTCGATGCCGCAAATAATGCAGGACTCAAAGCTAGTGAGATAAAGAAACTGCTGAATGATGGCTCCTGGAGACGGCCAAGCACGACAAGCACTGCAAGCACTACGGATACTACTAGAACATCTTCAACAAGTGCCCCAAGAAGCAGTGAGACGAGTTTGCCGACTTCGATTGGATCGCATCGATCGATAAGTTGGCGGGGACGTCGGGCTCCAAGTCAAGCCCCGGATTAGTTTGAAAGTTTGTTGAATGGATGTCGTGTATTAGTGTAACACCGGATGGCTAAAAAGTTGAATAAGTATAATTGCCAACCATGAAAACCGGCCTTCACTTACAATATTAGGCGATTTACTCAATTAAGTTTTCATTTGGGGCCGATGTAGTACAGCCAAATCAAGGCTCTTCTTTCCTCCTCAGTGCAAGAATATCAGACAGCTTGAGTTGCCCTTTGGCGCCCCAGCCGGAAGGGCCACTCTCGACTTCGGGGCGAACAGCCACGTACCAGTTCCAAGCACGGCGATCAAGATCGCTGGCACTTAGATGATCTGCCCAACTTTCGTACAGAATCCGAATGGCGCCAAGAAGTCTGGCAACATTTTCTTCTTTCTCAAGCTCCATGGCTTTGACTGTTTTCTTTTTCGTGGTCACTTTCGGACCTTCACTCCCTTCTTCCGTTTGAGGTGTCTCAATTCGGGTAGCAAAGCTTTTGAAGATGTATGCTTTCGCTGCCTCTGGTCGATGTATAGGCATGCCGACAACGCCAGCTTCATACGACCGGGTAGATGCAGAACCAGCTGCGCCAGCCTTATTCTTCATAGCCTCGAGGTCTAATCCCCATACTGCTTCGCCTCCTAGTGTGGCTTGGTCCCCTGTAACGCGAAGACGTTCTGACAGAGCACTAAAGAATCCTATGGTTAGCATCATTGCTATGAGTATCGAGTCCTATGAATTCAGGAAAACCCACTCCCTAAGACAAGTACGCATAATTCGCCAGCGATCTGGGCCGAGCATGACTCCACCGTACCAGCGCGTCATCACGACTAGAGTGTCGACAGCGTTCATTTCTTGCATGTTTTTGAGTAAGAAGGATCCACATCCGCTCTCTCCATCATCAAAGGATTCTTCTCGGATCGTAGTAGCATTGAACAGATTAGTAGGAACCTTTACCCGATAAGCCCATGCATTGTGTGTTGCAGACTCGAGTGATGGTATGGCTGCGAAAAGCGACTGTAAGGCTGACTGGCGCTTAGAAGGTTCAGTGAGAGAAGTAGCCCGCACGATGAATGTGGATTGCTTCAAGGTGACAGGTTGACTCGTCGACCATGATCTGGCTGCATGACCGGCCGTACCGCTGTCACTGCTATTGTTTGTACTTGTTGATTCTCCGACGCCGACAGAAGGATTTTCAGCCTGCCCAATTTCCTCTTCGCCCTTCCATTCATAACCGCCTCTTTTCAGAACCGTGACTTCTCGGCCCATTACTCTGACCCTCGGCTGACCATGACCCCACCCTTCATCGTCGGCACTGAGGCCCTTTTCGAGACCGATAGAGACTGCTTTGCTTCTCGAATTAGCGCTGACCACGGCTTGGGCCAAACTCATGCGACTTGAAGGAGGTTGCTCTGGCATCGTGTAACGCAAGAGCTCAACGGCAAAGGCCAGGACGAGGGGTGCCCTGTTGGTTAGCAGAGTAGTACTAGCAATGACCTGCTCGTCTGTCTCAACGGGAAGCTCGAATGACGCCTCGTATTCCCTAGGATCTACAGGTTCGGGCCCACCGAGATATCCTGCATCATCAGAGGACTTCATCCGCTTCGCATCCGCCTTGAGTTCGGAGCCCGACCTTTTACTTACTGCTGGCGCAGTTGGATTCTTCATGCGGGCTTTACAGGCATTCTGGAGAGATCTCGCTGACTTCGTATCGGTTATGGCTGATTGGACATCTGAAAGCGGACATTCCGCTATTTGCTGAATGCTTTTAAGGTTCTTGGCCTGGAGACTCTTTACGCGTGAAAGTGCATCTTTGATAGGAACTTTCATCCCCACAGTCATCAGGCGAATGAGATCTTGAAGATCCTGCTGAGCCGACATCTTGTCAGTTTCATTCGTGATAAGATAGCTTGAGATCTGTATGTGTTTCTACATGGAGAGTGCGCGTCAAAGGTAGCAGTTCAATGTTGCTGAATAATATCTACGGTTTAGACGCATACTCATAGATATTGTGGCTTGGGTATCTTCTACGTGGCGGTGCAACCAGCACAGTCAATCGTTAGACTTAAAACCTTATCTGCACGAAGAAAAGCACTTGCACTGTGCCAGTCTTAAATCTTTTGCGGGATCTATCATCACCAACAAAAGAAGGGTCCTTCTTAAAGGAGATCGTCGATCACCCTGCGTCACGGGACCCATATTCAACGTCCAACCTCCGCCATTAGCAAATCAGCACCCAGTGACTGACGTCCATTCAACCCGGGGAAAGCTTCTACTGGACCCTTGTTTGAAGGCAGATCATCTAATCCTTCGGATAGGATAGGCTGCTCATCGGATCTTTGTATGATGGATCGGTGAATACAGCAAAGAGATTCTATTAGGCCTCATTACGTAGATCTCTGCCTTGCTGCAACTTGGAGTGAGGAACGGGCGGGAGTAGAAGCAGGTGAGGTGAGGCAAGGCAAGGCGAGGCGAGGCAACGCGGCTGGCCCAGCCTGGCGGGTTACGATGCAGCCCCTATATGGCGGCACGCCATGTACAGCCATAAGAGCTCTCACACGGAACTACAAGGTGGTGAGAAGAGTCGCCAACTTCACAAATCAGAATCATGAGAGAACTGTTCCAATAAGGCGGCACGCCTCATCAAAGGCATCAAAACCCAGCCAGAAGCCATCAAGTCCAAAACCTCTCCCCTACCAACCCGCCCAACCAAAAGGAGACCGCAACCCCCTCACCCAGCAGCGTCGGCAACGGCAACAGCAAGCATGGGAGAAATCAGAGCGGACCGAGAAGCGACCCATCGCAGACCTAGTCCGCGATCGGTGGTTCGCGATCCTCGGGTTCGGCAGCGCACTCGGGTGTCTGGGATACTTCACGGCAAGTCTAGCAATGTACTGGCGATCCGAGCCAGCACCATGCTATCCATTGGGTTGCGAGCCGCTGGTCCCCACGGGCCGGCCGTCCATCCAGTCGCCGTACGAGTTCGACCTGCACCTCGACAAGTCGGAGTGGCGGTACGGGATCACGAGGTTGCGGCGGGAGATGGCTGCTGAGGCTAGGGGACATGTTCTCGAAGTTGCGATTGGTACGGGGCGGAATCTGGAGTTTTATGGTTGGGATAAGGTGGTTCAGTCTCTGATCACGCCTGAGGAGCGCGAGAAGGCGAGGGCGAAAGCTTCTGGTTGGATTCCGGGTCGGGGTAGTGGTAAGGAGGAAAAGGTCTCGACGAGCGACGTTAGTGGGATTCTCAGTTTCACTGGCGTCGATATCTCGCCTGGCATGTTAGACATCGCGCTTCAGCGAATGCGACAAGTCGTCCCGCATATGACAGGTGAAATTCCCAAGAAACCATCTTTCGCCATATTAGCCGCCAAAAATGGCGACAGCGGGGACCTCCCCAAGGGTCATGTTGTTTCCTTCCTCTCAGACCAGATCCGACTCTTACAATCCGATGTCCAATCAGCACTTCCCGCACCACCTGTCCTGTCCTCACCTTCCCCCATTACTCCCCAGAAGTACGATACAATCCTCCAAACCTTCGGCCTCTGCAGCGTCCAAGACCCAGTATCCCTCCTCACCCTTATGGCCTCCTCAGTGCAGCCCAACACAGGCAGGATAATCCTCCTCGAGCACGGGCGGAGCATCTGGGACTTCGTGAACGGACTTTTAGACCGCGGCGCGCGCGCCCACCACGACCGCTTCGGGTGCTGGTGGAACCGAGACATCGAGGTCATCGTGAACGCGGCCGCGCACCACGTCCCGGGGCTCGAGATCGTGCGTCTCGAGCGGCCCGGGTGGGCGACGGCCGGCACGCACGTAGTCGTAGAGCTGCGCGTGAGGGACGTCGACGATGCGAAGAGCCAGGAGGAGAAGACGAAGGAACAGAAAAAGGGAGCTGGTTGGGCTTCTATCCTCCCGTCTCCGCTGTCGATGAAGCCCAGCGATCCGAAGAAGAAAGACTAAGCAAGCTCGGCTGTTCCTGTCGGGTTTTCACCGAATCACCGAATCACAACAGATCGAAATAGAAACCGGTAAGTCTACCACAGCTTACCCTTCTGAGGGATTGATGTATCCATGTATTTATTACAGCCCATAATTGTACTTTATATCCGCAAATCTCACTCGCACGGGCTCATCACCTCTACTATCTTGGACGACTACATCATCATCAGACAAGAGGCACAATCAGGAAAGCATATGCAAATGATTGGAGATTTTATCTTTATTCTTTCTAAATCACAGACCCCAAGACTTTTTACCATTTTCCTCTTTCCAGGTTGCCTTTTATTTTACCCAGCCAAGTGAAGGAAAGATCTCATGGTCTATCTCTGCGCATCTTGTGCACGTTTTCCAGTGCACTCCTTTCTTCTGCTACTCTTCTAGAGAGGTGGTCTCGTCTTCCATTAATCAAATCTTATGATTAGAAGATTCTTCGACCTGCCAAGAACCCATTCTATACCCGCTAGACAGCACGGGCTATGGGATGCGGTACACCACTCCCCGCAATTCGTTTCTCTCAAGATAGTCGTACACGAAGCTCCCCTCAGACCAGCAAAAATGACAGCAACCGGACGCCAAACGCTCCCTCACGCGCCCGTAGCCCTATGTGACCTCAACGCCTTTCAATCGAGACTTGGAAAACATAAACCATCGTAAACGTAAGAACATCAAAATATGCAAACATGACTCGACATGGAATAATATCTCAAACAGCTCATAGCAATATTAGAATTCGTCTAGTAAGCAGTCAAGCTCTTCTAGCGCAATAGTTTCGGGGCTTTTATCCCAATCCAGCAAGGCGTCTAATTTGGACCAGCCTTCGGCCTCACCATCTCGCTTCATAGGTGCCGGTATTGTTAGAGTTGGACGCATGGCCGGGCTTGTTATGAAAGCCATGTGCGGAAGGAAGGTTGGAATGAACGTCCTGTGAGGCTCGCCGAATAGCTGCTCGTTCTGCATGCCATCATCTATGCCCAGTTGGTCGACAGGTGTGGCAGACAGCAACTCTCCGCGAGCTTTGCGCTTCTGCAAACCGTCCGCAGTCTGCGTAAACTCCTTCTCGTCTTTCTCCAGAGGAGGCTCCTCTGCCCTGTGAATGCGCGACAGGGTATGAAGTGATCGGTGATGCTTGGACGAGCCTATGGATATTCTGGGTACGGGATAGTCCTCCTCCATATCATCAAACTCGGGGGATGAGAGATCAACCTCAGGTGATAGACTAAGCTCTCTTCTCCGATCATTCTCGGTATCCTCAGTAGTAGAACCTGAACTTGATAGCGATGGAGTGACAATGGCAACTTCCGGTAAGGATTGGTCGGGTAGAGGAAGGTGGGGGCAAGTTGCTAGGTAATAGTATGTGCGTCTTGGATGTATAGACTCGAGTTCCTTCGCTAAAGGACACGGGGTCGAGGTAGTCCAACTAGGACGCTTTATGAATGCAGTGAGTCGTGATGCAACGATTGCGCATGGGTTTGCGGACCTAACCACTAACATTAGACATGATACGACCAGTTAGAATTGAACGACGGGACTTACTGTTGGACGATTGCGACTTTATCCACGAGTATAGCAGCAAGCTCTTTTGCGAGGTGCGGCCGATTTCGCGTTTGTTGTAACCGAAGAATAATATTCTCGATAATCTCGTCGTTTATTCCGTCGAGGTCGACGGGTTCAACTTCCGATACACCGAACAAAGCGGCGTCGTCTGTCTCTATGGAAGCATGAACAGGCGGCGACGGCATTGATACCGAGTCGCATCTCCTAGACTTGGGCGCGGGAATGGCAGTGGTAGAAGATGCAGAAGAGTCCTCATAAGATCGCTTCAGCTTCTTGCTGGGACGGGGCGACCCCGCGGTTGTAGGCCTCGGTCTCGCGTTCATGTTTGTTTGTGTATTGTTGTTGGTGTGTGATGACCGGTTAACAGGGACGTGTATTCCAAGAGATGGAAGGGACAACGATTTGCGGCGGGTATTATAAGGCATAGTAGGTAACGGACGCAGTACCAGAAGGGAGAAGCATAAGAGGGCAAGGCTACGCTATGTATATCCTGGGAGACCTGATACTCGAATGGCGCATGAATCACGGAAGACGGGGGGGTCTCGTGGATCCAAACTACGGAACTAACTTCAAGTCGAGCAAGTACCGGTAAATAGGTAACCGTAGGCAGAAGGCTATGATGCAAAGAGGATGAGGGGATAAAGGCAACAACAGGCTGAGGATTGACGGCAGGACGGGTACGTATTATTGTATTGGGTTTGACGTTGGATGGCAAGTATCGACTAGGCAGGTATTATTATTTTTTGGGGTGACTGGGGAGAGCCCAGGTATGATGATATCGGATTGCGAGGGATGGGGACTGGAATACCGAGAGGAGGGGAGGTGACGATCAGAGCGACGTCGATGATGGCAAATTGGGAAATCAGACGGGCTGTTTGACTCTCACCGTCCTGACGCACGAGTAGGAGAGACAGAGAAATGTTGCAGGAATGGCGACAAGACGGGTGGGTGGCGGAAAGGTAGTACTGTAGGCAGTCAAGCAGTATTACCAGCGGCGGCAGCAAGCAGCAACGACATCGAAGGCCCCAGGTTGAAACGGAGCTGCTCGGTACGTACAGCTGCGCTAGGAAGCTTGTGTGTCCTAGTCGAGCTAGTTAGTGCATCGAAACCGGTGTCAGGTCCATAAAAAAATAAATCTGCTGGTTGGTGGGGGCGCTAGTGTCTAGCCTGGTGACATTTGCCCGTCCGTGCAGCCATTCCAGCCTGCACCAAATTTGTATGAGACCCCGAAGAAAAGAGACCCCTCGGCAAAGTATTCGCTGGCCCCCTGTTTCTTTGCAGGGATTGTCCCCGATGTATCAGTTGCCCACCTGAGAGCCAGTGGCCAATAGGCGCCGGGGCGATTTCTTGTATGTATGTATAATAGCCTCTCTTATGTAGTTGCTCCTTGTGCTTCCGCAACTTTTTCACATTCCATTGCCCCCATAAATCATCATGTAGCTTCACCTCATTTTTCAGGGTCTTGCCTCGTACTCGAATGTTTTTAATGAGGTATCTTGAAGTCCCCTTTGTAGGGTTCCCCGTCAGATAACCTATAACTATTACCTCATAACGATAAACAATTGGAAGGTTGACTACTTTGGCGCGCTAAGAGGCTCTGGACCATGGAAAGCAAATGTTGTCTCCACCTCGACTCGCGCACCCTGTGTCTTTCTTTGTTTACTCTATTCCTATGTCATAGACTTGGAACTGGGGGTTAAGCGGTCGGGCATGGGGAAAAGGCGGTAAGCATCGCGAACGAGGCATCGTGCATATACCTACCACCCCCAGACAGACAAACAGGTTAAAGTACATGCATGTTGAGATGCGCATTATTGGGCGTTTCCCGTGCAGGACAAACTCGGCCGCTGTCATTGGCTCAGTTCAGGTTTCGTCATCCGAAAGAGGAAATATGCTAGGGTCCCAGTCTCATGTACAAGGGATAGGGGGCTGAGGTAGCACCCAGTTAGAAGTTGCAGCCGACTTGCAGCGCAAGTTCCACCAACAACTACTTGGGTACAAACGCATGTCTCATCGCTATCGATAAGTTGCCTTTCTACCAGCCCGACTCGGAGGCCGTCACACAAAAGCATGTGCCGCAATAATGCGGTCCAGGAAGTACTTCGGCTCTCTGTGTAAGAAATGGCCTATGGAGTAGTACAGATCGCTTGGCATGAAAAATTCGAATTTAATTTCGCAGGATTGGAAAATGCCTCGACAATTGAAAGAAGTAGGTAGGAAAAAAAGAGAGGAAAAAAAAAAAAAAGTTAAGTGGAGCGCAGCCTGCGGGGCAAAACAGGGGTCCGGGCCTCTTTTCTTTTTCGTTTTCTTTTTCCCATTCCTGTGAATCCCTCCCCTTCGGCAAGAAGTCGACGGTTGAGCCTTTTATAAATATACTCATAAGCATTTCTCATGAGGCATGTTGAATTGTAGCGCATTGACGGTAGTGTTGTCCCCCGATCCCCAGGCATTCTTATCGATATGATGTTAGTCTGCTCCGATTGCACGTAGAATACTCGTGCGGTGAGCATTACTATAGTTACCACTAGTAATAATAAGGGATAGTGCGTGCACTCAATCCAACGACTAGGTGGACATGTCATCGAGTTGTTGTGGACCGATGCCTCATATCTCCTCATATCCCCAACATACAGTAAGTATGTATTCATGGATGAGTTCTACTGGAAAATCAGGTAATACCTCAATTACTGTCTCGACTGTAAGTATCTGAACATCTACGTTCATCACTTGCGAAGGCTTCCTTCTTACAATAGCAACCTTGAACGATTGTTGGTACGATTAGGTAGAGAGACGAACGGCCACTACACGTAAGTACCCACTTTTGGTGTAACCCCACTGGGCGCGTTGCAGCCGGAGAGCACTGACCGGAAGATTGCCGCGAACCACAATGGCGGGGCGCTTAGCCTAATTCCTTCGGGTCTCTCTCTCTTTCAATCTGCTCACGCGAGAAACTTCCCCCCAGAAATGCAGAAATGCAGAATGCACATCAGACATCAGCTCATTCGGCGTTTGGTTGACACATTGACACACGCATATACCTATCATCAAGGGGGGTTCTTCAGCATCCTACCCTCCAACCATCATATCGAACCAAAAAGTGACGCTATGTCACGGTTCTACTAACGATCTGCGTTGGGCGTGAACACCTCTCATCGCTAGACTTATGACGCACGGGAGCCACTCTGCCGTTGATCCCTTACGCAACTTGACTCGAGGAACCAGGCTGTCCCGGTAGCCAGTTAGGGACAGTCGCAACACATCTCGTGGACATTCGCGGACTGACTGACTCGTCCAGACAATATTTCGGCTCGCCTGGGCCAAAGTGACCCTCCAAACGCTTCAGGTGGTTTGGCCGGACAACAGCTCCGCTAAAACACCACAGCCGAGGGTCAGACCAGAGTTCCAGTCTGACCAGAGGTGTGGGTGCACTCCCGTGTTTCCTTATCTGGAATGAACGTCTCCTCCAGGAAAACCGACTGAATCAAATAGGTTAAATGTTTTGCAGCACCTGATCTAGATCAAATACGCGATCCACAATCGTGGAATCAAAAGAGACGATAGTGTACAGTGCGTGTCAGCAAACATCAGCCTCATTTCCCGATGGCTTACAGTGCGCATTCTAGTCTTTACAGTGAGTATAGTCTTATTGTAGTGGCCTCGGCCCCTCCACATGCTCGAGTCGTTGGTGCATTACCATTACCACGGTAATATGCTGAGCTAGCAACGATTTTCAGGGTTCATTTCGCCAGGCGACTTCGGCCTCATGTAGGCCCCGTTGGCGTCAATGCCTATACTACAGTATATACTGTATGGCATCTTTTGAAGTTAACTGGGTGAAATTAGTGGTGGAAGAGCTCCCCTCCTTCCTACTACGTACGTATAAACTCGCTCGTCAGTAAACTTGAAACGCCACCCAACTCCCGAGATCCACTTGCACATGGCAATGTGCCCCTCAATTATGAACACTACTTCTAATAAGGAATCAAGCATCATAACGTAACTTACGCGCTTACATAGCATACTACACCAATACTTTTTCTTTACGAACATCTGTTCTTGACAGAGCGTGCTCAAACACTACACTCTCTAAGTGTTTTCAAGCTTTCCACCTGTGGGATTTCTTTAACATGATACGCAGGAACTATGTGTGTCTCAGTTACCCCAATGTCTTTCTGAGACAGCGTCAAAGACCATCAAAACCAACCTACCACAAGTATATAGTGTATAATAAACACAAGCTCGATTCCTTCGGGCGCTAATCATTGGTAGTTAATGACAGTGAGCTTCCTTCGCGCTACTCATTCCTGGCATACCCCACCTAGTATGGGTATGATTATCATTGTTTATAGCAGACCCTTGAACAAGACCCTTGAACAAGATGCAATAGCTTGGGGAGACGTGTTCAAGACATGCCGTGCATCCGAGTGAGTTGAATAGGACTCACTAACCTCCGGAAAAGATGAGAGTGCTTCTTGCTTATACCGAAGAGCGCAGTAAAACCTGGATGAGTGGCTATATGAGGAGAGGGCTATCGGATCAGCATAGCTAACAAAAGTCAAAATAGTCTAGGCAAAAGTATGAAGTCTTACATCCCTTGATTATATAGAGTGATTTATTAGAATGAGATGGATTTATAAAATCACCCGGCCTTCGTCAACAATACTCTATTAACCTTCACGTGCTAGTTATGTATACAACGGAGCACGGCTCTCTGTGTAGTACAGTTCCTTTTATGATCCGGTGTTTGATTTTACATCCTCTCCGTGAGGGCTAAAAATGCAGTGAAGTCAGCTCTTGACCGCGCCAAGACATGCTGGTGGCAACCTCAGCTACTACAAGCGAATCCAATCAAGGAAGTCAACTGCAACAGGCACAAATTACTTCCACACCCTATGATTCCAACGAGTCTCCCAGGGGACTTGCCCGGTCTCTCTGTAAAAGCCTTGATGCGTAAACCTCGTCCTCACGCTATACATATAGCAAAACACCACCGTCACCCTAACCATAGCTATGATCCCTGTAGTAAACATAGACATCACCATGCATCCTTGATCAAGATCGGTAAGGCTCTGTATCGGGAATGTTGTCGCGCATCTCTCGGACGCGGTACCGACAGCGCCTCTCGATAGCCTTATCGACGCCGACATCAACCTTGTCCATCCACCAGATGAGAAAGGTTCGGAACTGCTCGCAGGCGTCAACTGCTCCCCTTGGCATCTGGTTGGGTCATCTGTTAGTATGTATATGAGAATGTATGTATAAGTAGATTTTAAAAGGCGTGTATGACTAGATGGCCGAGTGACTGTCTCTGAGAGCCTGTTAAGTAGCACCAACTGAGGTGTATATGTGTTGGTACTTCTTTCTCTTCCTCCTGTTTTATCATTGTCATATCCACCGTGGCCGTTAGTTGTAATAGCGAGAATAGTATCCTTAGCCTCTAATCATCAAGACCATCACCCTCACGAGTCAATGCCTCCGTCGTGTAACCCAACATGCATAGGCTTTTCAGTTGTGAGATAGGAAGGATAAATGAAATATAGATAAGTATAAGAAATAAAGTAAAGTAACGTACCGGAATAAATTCCAGTCCAGCTTCCCTAGTGCGTCGGCAAGTGCTGTAGCCGCAAGACTCTTCGCGTGTATAGATGAGAGTACGTAGTGGGATCCTATAGATACCATATATCAGCAAATACTACTCATGTTTTTCTGCAGTCCCCAGGATAGCTAAGCAGGTAATACAAATTACAGGATAGGACGTCAAAGGGAAACATGAATATTGAGGTGTCGGGATTACAACGACTTGCTAATATTTGTTCGTGTAGTTGATGATATCCAGATTTTTTTTTACTTGAGATGGGAAAAGGAGGTAGATGAAGCATAGAAGTGCATGATATTTGAATATTTGACGTACAGTTTACAGCATTGATAGCAAAGATATACACGGGATCTGCTCGCAAAATCTTCGGTGCTCTGGCCTGCGACGGTTATGCCCTCACCAGCATATATAAATCGTGGCTCGGTCCGCTGAGGCGGGAACGGTAGATGTCCGGCCAGGTTGGCGAAGGGACCCATGTTTGATTGGTGATATAGACTATTCAAGTACTGTTGGTTCGGTTGAATAGGTTGGGAAGCACTCATAGGTCCGGTATAATTTGTGCCTGCGCTCGAGGGGTAGGGCTGGCTGTTGCCTGGCCCGTGATGCCTGTTCTCTTGCCGAACTCGGTTGTCTTGGAAAGGCTGAGTGATGTATCCAGGGAGACCCATCGTGATGAAGCAATATTCAGGTGTAAGCTTAGCAGAGAAAATCAAGATGGTAGCTTTGTGGCAATATACAAGTCCTTATATGTGCCCCGGCAGCCGAGGAGCGAAGAAGAGGCAGAAAGGATTGATGGTGAGATAGAAGGATCAGAGTTGCACGGAACGTAATGAAGAAGGAGAAGGGCTACATAGAAGTATATAACATAGTTGGTATAGCACTAGTCATTCAAGTAAGCCATTCAAGAACCAAGGAATAGACTGTGAATGAGATGCAACCACCATGCTTGTGAAGGCCATACATCGTTTGCTTCTCCATTAAGACGACTTAGCTAAGTTAGTTAATACACAATAAACACTTGAGAAGTGGAGTACACCATGAGCATTATGTCTTGCAGATAGGCAAGTGAGTATAGACCATTTCCTGGCCCTTCTCAATCCCAAGTCTTGTTAATTCCTTGCTCACGACTAAAAATTTACCATTACCGTATACTATGTATATAAATAGGTTCAGGAGATCTATACAAGGAATATCTACCCGCCTCAGTGCGGGCCTCAATGCCCTTCTCTAACCCGGGGTAGCTTGCATTACATGTTGATAGTTGCCGACTGTTCGATTTCATAACCACATTGTCCCCAAATAACGCATGGTACAAACCAAACAACCACACTTCACGCCATATTCCGAACTCATTAACCAAGCTCCTTTTTAGCAAATCTCATCATTAGTCAATAAACCAGAGCAGAAACACAAATCAATCAAGCCGTAGCAAAGTGCAGAGGGCCAGACCAGATTCTCATGGCCTTCCCCTTGCGCATCAGCAACAAAATGAGACTGAACGCAACCAAACATATGGCGGCCTGAATGCCAAAGGTCGCCTTGGTCCCCTGCGCGTTCGCCCAAGTAACCTGGAAGTAAGTGACCACGAACCCGCCAAGGGTGCGGAAGAAGTTGATCCAAGCCGAGACCTCGCCTGACGCCTCGGGGTAGCTGTCGAGGTTATACGACGATACGGCGACGGTTGTGATCATGGTGCTGAAGACGTAGAGGGCCCAGCTCAGCGCCGTCACCGCGATATGCCACCTATTCTCCAGGCTCTGTCCCAACAGCACGAGGCCCAGAAGAGTGAAGGGGAGGGCGACGATGATGGCGCGGAGGCGAGCTTCGGGCTCGAAGTGGCCGTTGTGGGTTCGTACTGTTTGTGTGGTCGACCGGTTAGTCGATCGGTGGAAAACAGTCGCTAAGGACTGAGGGTATGGATGTAATGGACTTTAGGACACGTACTGTAATGCTTCGCAAAGACATCGTGTAGCCAATGGCCCACAACCTCACCAATGATAACGGCGATGATGGGCGTGAAGTAGAAGTAACCGATCTGCAAAGGGCCAAACCCGTACACGGGCTGGAGGAAGATGGACAGAGTCGTGTTGATGCCAATAGACCACGCAAACGTCTATATGACAAGCATTACAGCAACGTCAGAAGAAAGCTCAGTTTGTATTGGAAATCGCTTATATTTGAACTTACGAGGAAGTAGTAGATACAAGATATCAAGACGGTAGGCTTAGTAATTGCGCGGAAAGGTCTCACGACTGCTTGAAAGAAAGTGTTTCGTTGACCTCTCGACTTCCATTGCGCGATTCCTAGTAGACTCGTGACGCGGTTACCGCGATCCGGCTGCTTAGACTGGACGATCCTACGGTCGTAGTAGGTCTCATTGAGGAAAAGTGTTGTTAGCACGAGAGCGAGAGCGGTCTCAGCGGTATACACCCAGAAAGGGGTCGGCCAAGGTTTCGTCGCGATTTGGACTTTTTCCATGTTGCGAATTAGTAATGTGAAACTTCTTTCGAAGAAAATTTTTAGCAGTTCCACGACTTCATAGTGCCCTCCAGATACAAAGACAGCAAGCGAATGGCTTTTACAGTTTACGGGAGGGGGAAAGCAACATATACATAATAGTCAATGGTACTCACAAGCGGCAAGTAGCGGACCAAGAAAGGGACTGAGGATGAAAAAGGATCTGGTGAGTTTGTCAGTATGAATGGAGCTCGCCTAGCGAGTTGGTAAGCAGATAGGTAAGTGCCTACGACCAGATGTTGATCTTTCGAGCCCGCTCATGAAAGAAGAACACGTCCTGGATGAAGATCAAGCCATTGACTTGCGCCACGGTGGAGAAGAAGCCGTTAAGGATACGCGCGGTCTCGAAGGACTCGAAATTGGTAGCTCCGGCGCACCAGGCGGCAGTAGCTAGCGCAACGGCCAGGAAGTAGAACATCACGGGTAAGCGTCCGAAGTAGGCACTGAAAGCCACAACTAGAAGAAAGATTCTCGTTAGCAAGTACGGTCTCGCTATATACACGCTGTGTTAGGGTGTTTAGGTAATGTTGGAATTATACCAAAGATCCCGCCGGCGCCTAGCATGAAGACGTTTCCTGCTTGCGAATGATTTATCTCATCTTGGGTCATGTTCCACTCCCTACGCCCGTGTTAGTATGTCACATAATATTATATATATATGCTAACATATCTAAACATACTCAGCTTGCGGGATTAAAGTAACGGCTCCCGTTGCAGAGCCATAATCGGGCAGGAGGGCAGCGTAAGCGACGATGAATAGGGTCAAGTTCTTCTTCCACCGAGGCCAATTCAAGGGATCAGCCGGGTCGTCGCTTGGCTGAGGAATCAGTCGAGTTCGGCCGTCGTTGGCGAGTTTGACGGTGTCTCCCTTTGCGATGTCTACGTCGACCTCGTACCCCACAGACTCTTTAAACTCATGGATCTTGACATCTTGACTGTCGCTATCATTGAAGGGAGCGGGGTCAATGGCAGCCGTCTTCTCTATATCTTGGGTAGTCATATCGGTGGTAGTAAAAGTACGGATAAGGGCTAGGGGAGCTTGATGTTGAAGAGATGAACGTCGAGATGACGTCTATAGTTTCTGAGGTGCGGCAGGCTAATAAATATTACGAGAATGTTGATCTGTAAGAGCTATTGCGACTACTAGGGACTATTATACATATTAGCTTGGACAGTCACATTCCTTCTTCAACTTGATTGGTGATGATATTTGCTAGCCACGTTTATATCGTAGCAATCCCCCCTAAGTCATGGCTACACTAAGCTCTTTGGTGGTATCAGGAGCGGAGGACCAATTAGAGACATCATTTGTATTCCCGGCCTGAAGGAGTGCATCTGCCACGAGGATCAAATAAATTCAATGAGACCGTACTGCAGGCTTCCTTTTCTAACAAGCGAATCAGGCTGGGATCTGGACAGTAATTGCTGACAATGCTATGTATTTGTATGCAGGCTACTTCGTGGACTATGATGTGATGTCGTGCTTATCTCACATTTATTAAGTTCTAGGACCCTGCTCAACAGGAAATTAACAGTGGTTTTATAACCCTCTCGGCTGGGAGAACAAATCTGGAATCATTAACAGGTTACCCCAACTGAACGTTGCACAACCATCGTTGGCTGTATTGCTGCGCCGAGGGCCAAAGCACGCTTTAAACGCGTCTCGTCCAAATACAACGTCGGGTTTGATGTACGTTTCTCATTTCTTCGTCTCGAGGTCTCAGCTCGCGAGAAGAGATGCAGTTATCACGCATTTCGAGACTACTAGATTGGAAGTTCAATACGATACGACTGTTAGATTATGTTCTTGTAACAAGTGATCAGCATACGACTTTTCGGAATGTATTGATTTCCGAGTCCCTTATTTTGCCTTCTTGATGAAACCATCTACCTATTGGACCATCTCCTTGTGTAATGCGAGGTCGCACGCGGCAAGCCCGATTCCGTCATTCCACCTAGGAGGGTTGAATTGTCTTAGGCATTGAGAAATATCCTTCGCATATCGCTTGTTGAGGGCTTCATCTGCTAGATTATAGACACTGCTGTTCTACCGGATCGATTCTCTCGAGGTAATAGGTGCGCTGATAATCATCAGTCAGGTCGTTCTAGCGATTCTAGAGAGATTCTGAATTATCTCTAATTCTGTGTTATCCGTGAGCGCTATAAGGGATCAAGACTAATGAATACCCTTTATAGTAGGTTGTGGATTCATAGAACGTCTTGAGAGCATGCATGACAGTAGGGCATATTGGAGCACGATTAATAATCAATAATAAAGAAGTCAAAACTGTTCACGGTACAACTAGTGATTGCTGACAATAAATATCGTTAAATCGTGAGGTATTGCAACACAGCTGCGGGTGACCGTGAGCCTCGGCGTGGATGGCTCGAGACGTTGCGTAGCTGGACTTCAGGTTGTTGAATTTGCCTCGATGCAATCTGATGTCGTTCGCCTTGGTATTCACGGTACTCACGGTACTCTCGCACATATATGGTCAAGAATGCTGCCGCGGCGGTACATGCGCTCGGAGCGTCTTTGGACTGGTCGTCCGTCACTAGAGCGGAGATCCCAAACAGCTCCTCTTATTTTCTATACCTAGAGAGACAGGGCGGGGAACAGAAGCTATGCGTCGCGAGTTCACTGGAATGAGACGCCTTAGAGGTCAGCTGAACAACAGCTTTCGGGAGATAAGAATATCCCTAAGCCAGCGTTCAAGCTAAGAAGATGCTGGTACTCCCCGCTTTCTCCAACGGCGCCGATATGCCCGCCAGGTAGGTGTGGAAATACACAACCGGTGGCAATTATGTCTTTATAAACAATCCCTTGAATTAAAGCCCCGGGATCTGTATCGACGCCTTATCTGTTGGGCTTGTCCGCCCACTTATTGAGCAAGCGACTCGGCACTATTCAAGCTTAGCAAGTAGGTAGCGAAGCAAGAAGGCGTGATAAGAATAGCCAAGGCGATGTCTTCGTTTCGAGCAGAGTCGCCAGTAATATTATTAGAAATTGTAGCCTCAGACAGTTAACTCTATGAGGATGGCGGACGAGCTGCCGTTCATAGAAGGAGCGTTGCAAGTAATATAAGGGGCTTCTCGTTTAGGTTCTATAGGCGAAAGATATGGTCGCTGGCCCTTCATAATTTGGAAGATCAGCATCGAGATATCGAGGCAAATTGCTCACCGATCCAAGTTTCGAAAACCTCCGATTTCTTGTATGACTTTTCGAAAAAGCCATAAAATTTGAACGAGGCGTTTTCAAATACGAGCAGCAGCGCAGAGAAGTGACAGTTTTTAGAGTTTGTGGGGAAGACGGAAGGACTGGGATTAGTTAGTTGTTTTGGCTTGCAATTGCCGTGGCGCTAGCATCGCCCGGAAATAACCGGGGAATCGGATTTAACGTATCCTTTTACCGACACGTTATCTCCTCGGATCGTAAAACTAAAGGGTGCCTTTAGTATTACCCTCAACACAGTAACTCCACGAATTTGAATAGTATGAAGTTGAAACAAGTGATATTTTAAAAAGCAGTGTCTAAGGATCTTAAAAGTGATTTTTCTATATTTTTACAGTGTGTGGCAGTCCTATGATGGCCAATTAGTACCAAAAAGTACTAAGTTTCTTAAGAATTTAGTACTAAGAACTACTAATCGGCAGCCACAAGGCTGCAACACACTCGAAAAATATAGAAAAAGATATTTCTATGATTTTAAGAAGCTACTCTTTAAAATGGCACATGTTTCAGCTTTGTATCTTAAAAATCTGCTGAGTTATCTGGTGTTAAAGGTGATACTAAAGGGGGCCTTGAGTATTACTAATTTCCATTCTCCTGGAATTTATAAGCAGCTGAACAATTGCACCTTACCGGTTAAGAAGAACTACCTACGTAGGAAGTCATCTGAACAACGTCTTACGAGATATACATTTTGATTCGAATGAGGACCCAGGATATCACTCACAAGGCCTTCAACCTCATAAACCAGGTAAGCACTGTTCAGCTAAAATACGACTTATCAAGTGAGCATAATCGACTGGTACAAATTTTGGGCAATATCTATTTGCTAGATATCATTCAAAGCTCCGTCTGCTACGCGCCATGCCATACTAAACTTCTCCTAAACCTACCAACGGGTACCGTGGAGCGGGGGGTCTAGGAATTAGTCCTTGAAGCAATACATGGATGACTTTTTATTGCTCACATACGCTAGGCAGAGTTCAACAACTCACTAGGCTTTGATTTCTAAGCGCAAGCACAGCATGTCGTCAACTTAGCCAATCAACAGATTGAAACGGAGCTCATCAGCATTTCGACTTGACTGCTAGCTCACACTAATGATACTATTAACAGTTTCTTCGACGTTTGGGGGCAAAGGGATCTATTTTCGCTGCCACATCGTGGGTTCGTAATCAGAGCGGCGTGCGACTCCACTAGACATGTAACTTAACATTATGTCAACGCGAAAACCGACTCAAACAAGAGTCTCACTAGGAGGTCGCCAGCGTGATGAAGCAGGTCTGTCCCAAATACAAATACTCAAGTTGGTCCTGCCTCAAAACCTCAACTAAGGCGATCTGCATAATATCATTCATTCAACTCGTTCCTATCACTACTTGATCACCGCTCAATTGTTAAAACTTGACGACTACCCAAGCCTGTGAAACTATCACGTACCTAGTCATCTCTCTACCACATACGAGTACGCAATCGTTGACCTACGGGCTCCCAGAATGGCAAGTAAGCAATCTATACAAGAGAGGCGGCAAGTCATGGCCAAAGCTGAAGCCGAGGGTCTCGAGTATATCGGCCCATGTCCGTCTCACCTCGGTGAGGCATGGATTGAGATCCCCCTGCCCGACGGCCAAACAAACAGAACAAAAGTGGTGTGGCCAAAGTCATCGGCTCCATGTCCGCTCGTCATCTACTACCACGGTGGCGGCTTATCAAGGTGCAGCCCCGATCTGGTCCTGGCGCCTGCTCGCGGCTTTGCGACCATGTTCTCTTGTGTGGTGGCATGTCCAACACTCAACCAGCTTCCCGAGCAGACGTTTCCGGGGCCCCTGAAAAACGCCTGGGAAGTCTGCGCATGGCTATCCGATGCTAAAAATCTTAATGATGGGATATTGAAAGATACCGGAGTTAGCGTCGATCCGGGGCGCGGCTTCGTAGTTGGTGGTATCAGCTCAGGCGGCGCTGCCGCCGCCGTCATCGGGACCATTCCCGGTGCAATTTCGGCCGGGGTCGAGGATGTCATTGGCATGACTCCTCTCCAGAGCACCATCACTGGCATCTTCGCAGGGACACCGTTCTTAGTCACCGAAGCAATGCTCCCCGCACAATATCGAGATATTTTCAGATCCAGAGACGAAAACAAGGTTGCGGACGATACAGCACGTCTGGAGATAGAGAGTCGTCTTGACGTTCACTCGCCCTGGTTCTCGCCGATCAATCTAAACCTATCCGAATTCAAGACCGCTCGGAATCATCCACCAAAGGTTTTCATATATGGTGGACAACTCGACGAGTTCCGTGATGACTCTACCATCTACGCAAAGTGGCTCGCGCAGTTAGAAGGTGTGCAAGTCAGAGCTTCCGTGCTCGAGGGTGAAGGGCATATGGGTTGGCTAACACCGCCCTGGCCAGCTAGCCATACCCGCAGAATAAAAGAGACGACTCTCGACGGTATGGGCTGGCTCTTGAATCTGGAATGGGACAGGAACCAAGAGCTACCCATCTAGGCTTTAGCATTATATTGTGAGGCTATGTCTGAGAATCATCATCATGATTATGATTTTGCTCTGGCTAAGCGGCAGAAACAAATAAGTCACAGTAGCGCCAGGCAAGCTGTCACTAAAATGGAAAGCTTTACCGTTGATGGTTCAGCTGCCATTTTAAATACAGTGAAAATTGAAATGCTTCGCATTTCAATTTTAGTAATAGATGCATACTCTAACCAATCAGATCGTTGCAGAACACGTCTAGTCCAATAGGAACTCATCCCACTTTTATAGAGTTTTGGGGGGTCTGGTGTTAATTTCTCAAGCTTCACTTTCCCTCACACTTGATTGTCGTTGCCAATACGTGTTCGGGAAAGGTAAAGCTTTCCAATTAAATGGTTGTACGAGTACGATTTATCATCTATTACTGAAGTGAGAATCAAATGGGAGTGATAGGCTCTAGACATATGTGGAATGGAGGTAGATTGAATGTGATTCGATGAGGCCGGCTCGACATATGTCATCTCTTTGTATGTGCTGGCGACAATGGAGGGCCATTGGTGCCACTTCCGCCAAACCACTCCACACTTCACACTTCACACTTGACACTTGACATAAGCCATAAAATCTCTTGGCATAACTGCTATAATTATAGCAAAATAAGCCACTAAATCTTCTATAAGTACAGCATTAACTCCCCTATGAATATAAAAGCTTAATGTTATTGCAAAAGCTATTGCGAAAGCTATTGTAAGGGCTATTGTAAGGGCTATTGTAAGGGCTACCGGTATTATAGGTGGACTACGTACTGTTGTTGCTTATATAAGCTAATTCTAGATGTAAGTCGTACGGGCAGGCTGCAGCCCCACTTTTACAGCTTATGCAGCCTTTGCAATTGCTTTCGCGCAACAGCCTTCGCGCAACAGCCTTCGCACAATAGCTTTCGTACAATAGCTTTCGTACAATAGCTTTCGTATAATAGCTTTCATACAATAGCTTTCGCAAAATCTTTCGTGCAATAACTCTTGCAGTAGCCTTCGTAACAGCTTTTGCAACAGCCCTTGCAATAGCCTTTATAATAGCCCTTACAATAGCTCTCGCAATAGCTTCTATATTTATAGGGGGGTTAATGCTATACTTATAGTGGAATTAGTGGCTTACCCGCTGTAATTATAGCGGTCATGCCAAGAAATTTCGTGGCTCATGTCAAGTGTGAAGTGTGAAGTGGTTTGGCGGAAGTGGCACCAATGGCCCACCGTCGGCGACGGAAGCCGGGCTCTAGGTTACGCGACTTTACGCGACCGCACTGCATTTTTAGCTCCCTCCCGGCTCATCTAATACCCCTGCGGACTATCCAGCCTTACATCATCGCCAAGCCGCGAATTATCTCTCAACTAATCTATAGATCCGTATTTACCTAGTGTCAGTGTCACCCCAGTCGAATCTACCCCCTAGTGGAACGCACTTTTACACCAAGCCTCACCAAACTTCAAACCGCAATAACAAATTAACAAAAATACGTACTAAGGTCTAATCAAAAGGAATAGATAGATCTAAGCATACATTTTACGTACGTGAAGTTTTGGAACCTTGAGGGTTAATAGATAGCGAGATATTTCAAGAACAAAAAAAACACATACAAATTTGGTGTAGAGGCAAATATTCAATTATCAAGCCAAATAAAAATCAGAAAAATAAGCAGGCACTTGAATTCTATTTCTAACTATAGTCGAAAGCTACATTTCAAGTTATACGGCTATGCTATTATTCTAAGGTAGAGTTCTAGAAAACAACCCTTAAAATAATCCCTGTAATTTGGTTTTTAAAGAATATCTTGCTAAAGACTGAGCGGCCCGTTATATAACTTGAACCGTAGCTTTCGACTATAGTTAGAAATAGAATTCAAGTGCCTGCTTATTTTTCTGATTTTTATTTGGCTTGATAATTGAATATTTGCCTCTACACCAAATTTGTATGTGTTTTTTTTGTCCTTGAAATATCTCGCCATCTGTTGTAGCTAAGACTTATAACACCTTACGTACATATAATCTACACCCCTTTCTACTTAATCCGCTTACCTAGACCTTCGCACGTATTTTTGTTAATTTATTATAGTGGTTTGAAGTTTGGTGAGGCTTGGTGTAAAAGTGCGTTCCACTAGGGGGTAGATTCGACTGGGGTGACCCTGACACTAGGTATGAAAAGGGATAAACTAACCGAACTATGCCTCAATCCTACGTTCAGATAGGAGTATAGAGTATCATAAAATACCATGAGTACACCATCATATCTCCCCTACCACGAACCCACACTGTCCTCTCTCCTCATCACCTCAACATTCCTGCTCGCTCTCAACGGAATCAATTCCGCCCTCGACCGCACGCTCGCCTGCGGTCTAGTCGGTCAAGTCCTAATCGGGACAGCATGGGGCTCTCCGGGTGCAGGCTGGCTAACCCCCGACTTCGAGCGCGTAGCATCTAGTCTCGGGTACCTGGGTCTAATCCTCGTCGTGTACGCCGGCGGCGTCGAAACAGACGTGGCCGCGCTGCGGAAGAACATCGTTCTCTCCGTCGCTGTGGCGATCACGGGCGTCGTGGTACCCATTGCGCTATCTTTTGCGCTTCTCGCGACTCCTGGGCAATTCCTGGGAGGTGATGGTGGTGGTGGTGCGGGAGCGCTTCTGCCGGCTTTTGCTGCCGGTGCTGCCTTATGCTCTACGAGCCTGGGCACCACTTTCTCCGTGCTGCAGGCGAGTGGGCTGAGTCGGACGAGGTTGGGCGCTGTGCTGGCGTCGGCTGCGCTGCTGGATGATGTGGTTGGGTTGGTTATGGTTCGTATTATTACTAGCCTCGGAGAGACGGGAAATAGTGGCAGTAAGTGATCTTAACAATTATGCCCTTAGGCAATATCAAAGTGACGAGCCTCAGAAAAAAGTCAAACATAAGGACAACTACTAAGTCTAGACCTCATAGTCAAACCAGCAACAATTTTACGGCCTGTGCTAGTTTCCGTCGCATTCGCAGTGGCTGTACCTCTTGTATGCCGTTATGTGGTAAGGCCTGGACAGAGGGCCTTGGATCCCATCGTACAGCAATGGGATAGCAAGGAGAAAGAGAAAAAGGAAGGGAGCGGAAGTAAAAAGACGAAAGTGGCGGTCTGGATACGTTCCCAGGAGGCTGCATTCATCGTCCAGACGGCGCTCTTAATCCTGCTGGTTGTTGCGGCAGACTATGCCGGCGCTTCCATCTTACTAGCTGCTTACCTTGCAGGCGTGGTCGTGAGCTGGTGGGACGGGCAGCGGGATGGTTTCGAGGCATCGCCTTCTGGACCGCAGCAGCGTCCTGACACTCATTCTGCGGAAACGTCGACACCTGCAGAGCAACAAGCTCAAGACCCTGGTAGACAAGAACTCAAACCGACTAGCGATCGCTCGTCTTCTGATGCCAATGGTCAAGAGACCCCTGAACCACGACGTGCAGCGTCAAGAGTCTTTGATTCATATTACGCACAGGCTGTCACTCGCGTACTTAAACCATTTTTCTTCGTGGGTGCCCCGTATACATATTATATTCGAGCGCAGCCGACACGTGATACTAACGACGTAAGGCTTCAATCGGGTTTTCTATTCCGATATCAAGGTTATTCGTAGGCGTGATCGTGTGGCGCGGCATAATCTACAGCATACTCATGATCATCGGCAAGCTCGTCTGTGGTCTCTGGCTCGTGCGTTTCCCGATCTCTATGTCTGGTGTATTACGAAGCATAGCTTGCTTATAGCATCAAAGTACAGTCAGACCGTGTCTAAGATCCGATCCTGGCATCTCAGGCCTACGACAAAATCTCACGAGCCGCAGTCGAATCAGAGCCCACCAACCCAGACGACATGCATAGAATTAAGCACGCCGCAAGCCTCCGTCAGGTTGCATCCGAGTGACTTAGCTTCAACAACTCAGAATTCTGCGTTAGGCATGCCCCAGAAGCCTCTTTCCCTTTACCCAGCAGCTATAATGGGTTGCGCTATGGTCGCCCGTGGCGAGATAGGATTTCTCATCTCGTCCATGGCGGAAAGCCAAGGTGTATTCCGCCGCGCGGATGAAGACGCCTCCCAAGCTTCAGAGCTCTTCCTAATTGTAACCTGGGCTATATTTTTCTGTACGATCCTTGGCCCCATCTGCACTGGTCTGCTCGTTAGACGCATTAAAAAACTTCAGAAGGCTAGCAAGGCGTCTAGAGGTGGTAACCGGGGTGTCTTGGGTGTTTGGGGTATCGGATGATTCCGGGTGCGACCTGTATGACTATAAGAGCAATCTCTGCTGCTCGAATAATATAGAAGATCTCGCGCTCGCTGTTAATTTAATAACGCTGTTTGCGCAAATATGTTAGAGATTAGTGTTGCTTTCCTCGGGATAGGTGTTGCTGGTCTGGCTAAGAATCGGCTATGATAAGCGGCAGAATTAAAATAAGTGTTTTTACGAGCATATTCGATAGCGTTTTTATTATCTAGTATTTGACTGAACATAAAATCGGGAGTGATAATGTAAGGGGTTGCTTCAACCGCTGCGCCAACGGCGCAATAACCACTACAATAATTGCTTATATTGCAGGTCTGCGACCACTACGCGATCGTTGTACGAAGGGCAGGCCGCCTGCCCCTTTACAGATAAGCTTTATACATAACTTCGTGTGTTAAATAGATTTAGCCGTGGTTGTAGGCCGCAATCTGCTTATGCCTCACATTGGTGTGTAGCATTACAAGGACTGGCATATTTTTGGAATGCGTCTTCAACATAATTTCATAAATTGAGTTAAAGTCGCATCGCGCTAGGTGTGACTCAGCAAAATAAAGGTGATATTGACACTTGGCGATCCAGCCTTACATCCTACGTTCTCCCATATGCACTGACACTCGCTCAGCCTGCTTTTAATACTTGTGTTAAGGGGCTATGCAAAGCAAGTAGCTTATAACCCTGCCTAATGGTTCTGCCTAACCTATATATTATTTTACTGCGTTTCCATTTGGTATCGAAGGATTACTTCAGCATGACTATCGGAAAAGATAAGTATCTTTCACTAGCAAAGTCGAAATTCAACACGGCCTGGGCATAGCAGAGTCAAGATACATTCTGTTTAAATGGATACGAACATATACAAGCACGACCCGCTTGACTCAACAGGGCGCTCATTTCGCTTGTTGCGACTTAAAAGGGGGACTGGAAAAGAGATCCGATGTGAACTCATTCCTACTAGTTTCAGGAACAATCAACTTCAGTACGAGGCAGTGTCGTATACTTGGGGCCCAGATTTCAAAGCGGTCACAATATACATTAATGGGAAAAGATTGCCTATCACTTTTAACTTACATCTAATACTGCACGACCTACGCAGTTCAGAAGCAGACCGGATCTTATGGATTGATGCTATTTGCATCGACCAGCGCGACGACCTCGAAAAAGGATACCAAGTTCAACAAATGAGAGAGATATATAGTTCGGCTGAACGGGTGCTTTTCTGTGTAGGCCGGCCGACGGAGTTGACGGATCTTCTCATGGATTCTTTGAGAGAATTACAAGGGAAGTTGCAGAAACTGAACCTTGAAGAAAACTCAATCAAAACTTCCTGGGAAGAGGTCCAGCTTCAAATGGCCGATAATCACTTCAGCCCGGCATCCGAACAGTTGGAGGCCCTGGCATGCATTCAACGACAGGGTCTGGAATACATCCTAACACAAGACTGGTTCCGAAGGGTGTGGATTCTACAAGAAGTTGCCAATGCCCGCGATGCGCTAGTATATTGCGGCTCTAGATCAGTATCAGCAACCGCATTCGTTTTAGGGATTAGGCTTCTCGGTCTTACACACGAGAATCAAATACACTCTTTTGAAACCGTTGCATCCGTTTTAAAGCTCATGCCGGGACCTTTGAAAAGATACCCCGAAGATGTGGAATCCCGGGATCTTTATTCGACCCTTCGGCAGTTTCGATACGCAAAGGCAACAGACGAACGCGATAAAATTTTTGCCCTTTTTGGACTGTGTACAGATACACAACGTCAAGGATTTCCGAAGGCCGATTATACAAAATCTACTACAGAAATAATACGCGATGCAGTTTCGTATATATGCCATTGCAATTTAAGGGATACACTCAGCGTCCCATTTGTTACGATTAGCGACTTCTTACAGAGACTGGAATCCATCGAAGATATAACCCTTTCGCACCTGTTGGACTCATTGGATGCGAGGAATGCACGTAGCCTTCTTCAGCACATTAGAGGACCGATCAATGTCACTTTGAAGATGATGCAAAATGCGGCAGACAATACGATGCAAGAGAATGGAATAATGGAACTCCTCGTTCAGCAGCCAAGCGCGAAAGCTATACTGTTGTCCACAGCCGAACATGGCTGGACGCCGTTGTGGTGGGCGGCCGAAAATGGGCATGAGACCCTCTTCAGGCTGCTTATCGAAAAAGGGGCTGATTTTGAGGCAGAAAATGATGAAGACCACTATACGCCACTACACCTAGCCGCTCAGAATGGGCATAGTGCTATTGCGAGGTTACTACTCGAAAAAGGTGCCGATTTTAATGCAAAAAATGTAGACGAATATACGCCACTACACCTGGCCGTTCGGAATGGACATGAAGCTGTTGCGAGGTTGCTACTCGAAAAAGGTGCTGATATAGATGCGAAAGCATTTAAGGTGACGCAGCTACGAATGGCTAATAAAAATGGACGTGAGACTTCTGTGGAGTGGCGAATCAAAAAGGGCGCTGATCTCGAGCCTCGAGATTACTTTAACTCGACGCCTCTACATATATCTGTTTCTTGGGGGCATGAGGCTATTATGAGGTTATTACTTGAAAATGGGGCTAATATTGAGGCCAAATGTCACCAACAGACGGCTTTACACCTTGCTGCTGTATTTGGAGAGGAAGCTATGACGAGACTACTACTCGAAAAAGGCGCGAACGTTAAGGCTCGAGATTTAAGTGGGCGGACACCGTTGCAGCTGGCTGCTCAGGGTAGACACAAAGCAATTGTACGGCTACTGAGGATAGCGGAGGCGTTAGCCGAAATGAACACTATTGCTGCCCGTTCGACATAGAAGGAGCAGTCCAGCTCTCGAGATACACATTGTGCTACAGAAAGCCCCCAGATACATAGAGCCTCGTATCCCTCCTCTTCTCGTGGCACAAGCTCGACAAGCCCTCTCGATGGAAGACGAGCGACAGAGGTGGGTGGATGGCCTAGCATTCGAGTTCGACGACTACCCCAAGCCACCCTCGCGCCAACGCGACGAGTTAAGCAGGAGGGAAGCTAAGAAGAGGAAGTTTGACGATCGCTGTTAACTTCATACCACTGTCTGCACAGATATGTAAGGACACAGTTCAACACGATACGTCTTCACCGCCGCCGCGTCACCCTGTACACCAAGCTGCCTATACACCTCAGCAAACCAGATACCGAGAATGGCTACATACATCCCTTAAACTTAAAAAATAATACACTGCTGCTGTGTTCAGCGAGGAGATGGCACCACATACATACTAGCAATGACTTTTCATAGACCAACCTATCAGACGTAGTTTTAATCTAAGGAATCATACCACCCTCCCCTCGTGCCCAGAAATTCTTTATGTGTACAGAAGTTAGTGCTGACCGTGAAAAATGATGAAGTAAGTCAATGAAAGTCAGAGAGTTCATCTACCGACCTACTTAAACAACGCAGTTGGGCTCCTCCAAGATAGCTTGGACGACGAAGACAGCATTATTTCCTTCAGATACAGATTTCTTCTAACACTAATCAAGTCCGAAGTTGCGCGCAAAAAATTTGAATAGGGAATAAGGAGTAAGCATATGGAATCTACAAAAGTTCTTATGGCAGAGATTGAGCATTTTTTATCCTTTCACAAGCGTAACGTTAAACAGACACGTTTTCCTGAATGCAATGCAATGAGCGGCAGGTAGGCAGGTAGCTGACCACCGAGCTCTATATATTAATACACCATTGGAACACACGCTATCGGTCCTTTTGCCCCCAAGGACTCGAGACATAAATCCCACGTAAAAAGTACAAGCATACAAGATTTTAGTCATACCCCATAGACGCCGTAGAATGCCGTTTCATCACAAATTTCAGCCCATCTCGAGGCTCTGGCGCTAAATACATGCCCTCATGTTAATAACATGTGGTGACCCTTATGCCCACGTCCCCCGTCGTGATTTTTTTCGTACCTCATATTAGTGAGCGCAATGATATGAATGGATCTATAGCTTCAACGACATGACCATGTGCAGCATATTATGGTGCCTGCCTTGCTATAGCCATGAATTGTTCGGCGATCTGTGGGAGCAGGTCAGATAAACGGACATTAAAGAGGTCGGCCGGGGATGAACTTACTTCGCGGTCTGCTTTGATGAAAGGCTGCTCGAAGAACATGCGTTTCTGATCCTTGGTAAGCTCAATAATGACAGTCATGAGCCCCCATGGTTGCGGCCAGTATCCTGCCAGTCGTTCGAGTAAAATCCGAACTATTTGCTGACGGATATCTGTTTCTTCCGGATCATTCATGTCTTGGCCAAAGAGATCAAGTACAACGTGAGTGAAGTACTCGGTTGAAGGCCCTGGGTATCGTAACCGATCGATGATGCTGCTCAACAAATAGTAACGACCTTCAGGCGATAGCTCATGCACTAAGAGCGATAAAGTGGCAACATCAGCAGAACCAAGAGCAAACAATGGCCCTGCTTGCCGAGATCTAGAGACCACATGGTCGCCAACATACTCCACAATATCGTCGATGAGTCTCGGATCAACCGTGAGACGTACATATCCGAAGATGGTTTCATTTCCATTACTTTTGTTGATAGCATGTGTTAGGTGTGCGATAGCATCTTCAGATGGGCCTGCCTGCATGAGTTGCTCGAGGACGTGTAGCATGCCCGCTTCCCTGAGGGCCGAGAAAGATAAAACGATCGCGTCCGCTTCCGAGGGTTGGGTAATAGAATCCTCCGTAGCATCCGGCCTGGGGTTACTGTTCAGGACTATATTTCTCAACTGCCTGACATGGGGCGCAATGCTGCCACATAGCTGAGTGGCGTTGGCTGATACGTAATCTGCATAGTCGTGTGTGAGTGTTACCACGAGCTTGATAACTGCCCGGTAATAGTCTTTGACTACATCCGCGATATCAATGATTTTCATATGCTCGGACACATTTCTTAGAAGTGACTGCAGGATTTTTGTGAACGGTACCCAACCGGCTCTTCCCTCGAGTGATAGTAAATTAGGCAAGAACTGCCTGTGTCCAACAAGATATACCCAGGAATAGGAGAAACCTGGAAACCGGTCCGGATTAAGGCGCAGGAGAGTCTCTGCTAGGTCTAGCAGAACATCTTTTCGATAGGGCTGGAGGTTATCGACAAATATGTTATCGATGGCATGCATCAGCATCGCAAATAGGCGGAAGAAGACGCGTGCGTTGAATCGTTCCCCTCGAGTAATGTGGTGATGGTTGAGGATAACCGGTATAAGGGCCAGTACGGCTCGCATAACGGTGACGGGGCCGTCTTTCGGATCCTCAAAATCGGCCGTGCTATCCTGCGCAAAAATCTCGATCATTTTTACAAGTGCATCCACACATGCGAAGGCTTCAGTCTTACTAACGCCCCCAGCATGCACAAGCTGTTCATAGTGGTTGACCGAGCCGTCAATGCCTCTGTGTAAGAGTAGCAGAAAGCTATCCAGGTTGCCGATCACTCCCCTGCCTCGTAACTGTCTGATAAAGCCAGATAGTACTTTGTCTGTTGCATTCGAATTCGATATTATCCTTCCCCACTCTTCTAGGACGTAGTCGAAACAATCCCCTTGTTCAGCCGCATTCTCCACTTGGGGCTTCGATAATCCCGACTGGAGTAACTTCGACTTCAGTCTTTGACCTGCCTCGAAGCTTGAATCTTCCAATATCCAGTCCCATGCAGCTAGGAAACTATGCACATAATCAGCGACCAACGCGACTGGCCTCTCGTTGAAGAGCGTGAGATCTAAAAGTTCTCCAAAAAACTCCAGGGACGATTCTTCCCGTTGGTCGAGGGCCTTTGCGGTCATTGTGTCGATGTTGTGCAGATCAAGAAGGTCCGTCTGAAGCAAAGCTGATATTAAAGGCATATGGAGGATGTTCTGAGTTGGCTGATTGTAAAGGCTGACTTGGACACGATCATGCAGGTTCGAGCCAGAACTAGAGGATATCTTCAATATCAACTCAAGGATATGGACAAGGGCCTCAATGAACAAAGTACTGTGATTGTACCTGCCGAACAAAAGGTTGCAGATCTTTTCTGCCGCATGAACAGCGGGCCCGTCCGAGTTCTGGAAAGTCTTGATGATGAACTGCGTGAACGCGTCCACTACGTCGAGGATGTCATGTGGCTTGGGAACATCACTAAAATGGGTCTCCTCGGTGGTATCCGCTATATGTTTTAACTCTTCCAGCAGTTTTGAGATCTTGTCTTCAATGACTCGGGCATCTAACTGCCCGGGATGAGCTGAAGGGCGGCCATTAGTCATCCCTGCATGCATATGGGAGTATTGTAACTGCGTACTCAAGTGTTGCAGAGACGGCGTTTCGGCAGGTGTGGGTAGGTTTGGGACAGCGTTGTACTGATCTGAAAGTACCTCATTAGCGATGAGCCTGGTTGTATCAGAAGCAGAGGCTGCATGTGCGCTGCTACTTTGAGTGGCACCTCTTGGTTGTCTGGCAAAATCATCGTATATGGCCATTTGCTCTGCATTTAATCCCGAAGTACTTGGAGCGAGTTTGAAGGGGTGAGGGATAGTCATGGCCCATCGAGTGAGACCTGGATCTACATATGGCTCATTGGGTCGCTGTAGACGATGTCGTCGCCGTGCTTCGATTTCGCCTTCGATCATCTCCTCGATCTCTGGAACCGCGCGGTCTTCAGCCTGTTTCTCGATGATGTTGCACGCGAGATCCAGGTTTGAATTGACGCACATCAGAATTGTGCCTTCTGGCAAGCCTTGTGGGAGATCATTTGCGGCAGTTCGAAGGTAGTTAGAAATGTTTGCCCGAAGAGGTTCCTTAGAAGTCACCTGAGCAAGACTCCCCGCTGTCGCCTTTACCATGTTGATTGCTGCCGTTCGAAGCCTGTTTTCGTCTGGTTCTGTCGCGAAGTCTTTATGAATCATTTGCTGGGTGCTGATAGCGGCAATCGTGACGGATCGATCCACAACTGGTTGAATGATATCGTGCAACGCTCTTGTAACGGCATTGCGCACCATCTCGTGAAGTCGGGCAGTGTTCACCACCATCTCGTTTGTTGGCGGAATAGATAGTAGGTTACTGACTTCTGGAACGGAAACAGGTAGAGTCTGTGGCGACAGTCCGGGAGCGACGGTGCCAGGCAAACCGTTCAGAGAGAGGCTGTCAAATTGCTCAAGCTCCGGAACAGAGATCTCACCCACGTCATCAAGGGGTTCGCGATCTAGAAGCTCGCTAGAGGGTTCTATACTCTTGTGGTCGAGATTGAGGTCTTTGCATAGAACCTCGATCTCAAACTTTTGATTGAGCTTAAGCTCAGCATTGTGGTACAGCTCGATGAGAAGATGGATGATGTCCATTAGCCAGGGGTTGGGTGGACGAAAGATACTTGATTTGGAAGCTTGGATAAGCACTTTGCACACGAAAGGCACCACAACAACTAAGCGCTTGGTATCGTGGGCCTCAATAAGGAGCTGCTTGAAGGCAATGTTCTTGTGCTTAATCGGTTGATCCCTTGCCAGTGTGAGGAGTCCTAACCAAGCGCCTAAGTACTTGAGATGTGTCCTGTCTGTGGCATTTTGCATTGTGCTTTCCGCATTTAGCATACGTGCTACGCTTACGTATGTCTGCCTGAGAACCTCGGACCAAAGGCCATGATGCTGGAAGAGCTTCACTAGATCAAGATAAACCTGGTGATAGTTTGGTTGCATCTTCGCGCGTTCCTCTACAAGATGACTGGCGAACCACTGTTGATGACGCTCATCCATAATCTCGTATATCTCCCTGAAGGTACTTTGAAGTGATGTTGTCGTCAAGTTGTTGAGACCGAATTGTATCTTGTCTTGAACCTCGACAATAGGATCTTCGAAGTTGACCCCGTGCCTTGGAGGGTCTACATTGATGGCTGCGAAAGGGGGCGCATGAGTGTCAGGGGTCTCCGCAGAGCCGTTTACCATCGCATCACTTGCCAAGTGATTGGCCGGGCCCTTCCCGTTCTGAGTGCGCGCTTTTTCTTCTTCGTCTTCGCGTACAACATCTTCCGCTTTCCTCCAAGCTTCCGTTCCATGTAGACCGGGAATTTGTAGTAGCTGTTTACAAAATCCAGGCCATTCTCTGAAGCGGGAGAATAGCTGCATTAAAGCCTGAAGACCAAACTTATACATGTTTTCCTCTGGTCTGTGGTCTCTAACCGCTTCCAGGATCATCCCAAGCCCAATCTTCAGCGGCAATTCTGAAATCAGCTTATGCGAAATGATGCCACCAAATAGGACAGCAGTGGTAGCTAAGGCTTCGAGAGGATAACCGGCGAAATGCGAATATTCGTCAAAGAGCCCATGAATCATGCAGGCAAAAATATCCTGTTCAAGGGGTTCTCGAGAGTGCTTGTATGCCTCGAGCCGCTGGACGACAACTTTGACTTCGCTCTCTTCACTGTACATCGTCTTGTATTGCTCTTCCATTTTCGCGACAGCAGCTTGGGGCAGCCCATGGCCGTTTTCCCCATTGGCATCAATTATTTCATCATAACCCTCTCCATAATTGACCAGTCTAGGATAGGCAGTGATGCATGCACGCTGAACCATGATGAGCTCGGGAATCGGACCTCGTGGAAGAAAATCCTCTAATATCTGAAGTAATGCCAGAACAGTCTTGAGGTGAAGCGAAGTGCTCGTGTTCTGGGGCATCTGGCCATTTGTAGCCTTCTGAGAATTTATTTCGAGAGTCGCCTTGATGAGCAAGAATTGTACCAGGGCTGGCGAGATTTGTGGACTTCTCTCTGCGATATTACGGGCCCATTGCGTCAGATCCAGCTGACCCTCAGCATGGGCGAGAGATGCGAGATCAAGTCCGAAGCCGTTGGCGAGATAGACGAGGTCATCAAGCCAACCATGCTTCATAACATGATCGAAGATAAGGGGAAGATCTGCGGGTTTCATGGCATGGGCGTCTACCAGTCTCTGAGTTACCCAGTCCCTATCTTTCCTCCATAGACTATCCAAAACGAACTCATGATGCTCAGAGCGGCGATGGAGGAAGTTTTCAAACAGAGACGCAAGTGTGTCTACAGCCATTGGTGGCCACGGCTTAGGGACACCGAAGGCTGACACAATGAAAATGTCAAGGTTAGGAACGACAACCTCTTGAAAGAGGCGCTTAGCCTCCGTGCTTTGCGAAGCATGCAGAGAATGGAGGGCGACTTGGAAGATAGCCGACAGAGCAGGGCCAGAAACAAGCGGGTGTTTCACGGCTGTTGCTGCTCGTTCACGAACCTCGGGGGGTGACTGAGCGTATTCGTCAAGGGTAAAGGTTGGCTGGAGACCAGGAATTGTGCTCGCATCGAGGTCATCTGGGGTTAACGAAGCGAAGGCGCAAATGAAAGATAATTGGGTTTCGGGATTCTCCCAATGTGACCCGCCCCAGAGGCATTGAATATCGAAAGGTGGTGAATGATCATCATTTGCTCGGGCGACCGGCAAAAGAGCGTTGTACAACCGCAGGAACTGCTCAGAGGACACCCGTACGTCGCGCTGATCAAAGTAGGCGATGGTATCTTGCCAGCTGAAGGTTGGGGGTAGAACCCGACGAAGTGCAGCAACGAGGACGGAGGGATTATGGCGGTAGGTGATACTAACGGTTGTGTAGGTCAAGGCAGCAGATACTTGCTCTTCGCTCAACTGAATATTAGCAGGCCGGTTCCGTAGATAGCTTAGACAGGTGTCCTCATCACGTGTGAAGTCGGTCCCGGTCTTCTGGATGTAGAGGGCTAAGGCGTTGGGAGGTCTCTCGCTAAGGACCCGAATCAGGTCCAAAGCGGCCAATACCTCCATTGGTGGTGCGTGGTCGGTGTGAGACCAGCGTGACTGCACCTTATGACTGAGCTCGTGCTTAGCGGCAGAGTTGAAGTTAGGCGGGTGTCCTTGGATGTAACGGTCGACAATAGTGGCGATGACGGATGGAGTGAGATCGTTATGGTCCCCATAGTTCGGCCGTGAGATTATATTAACGAATGTTGGAAAGTTAGTGGAGAGGATAGCATCGGCTGCGGCAGAAAACTTAAGTCAGCGGAAGAGCAAATAGTCAGGGATGAAGCTACGGGAAGGCCAACCCTTTGTCTTTAGGTCCGAGCGCGATCCGAACTTAAAGGCCAATGCTAGAATAGTCTTCTCCAGCGCGTCAAGTCTGAAGTGTTCCATGAAGGTCGACAGGTCAAAATCACGGAAGATGTCCTCATTGGCGGTCTCAATAGACTCAGCTATTTTAGATGCTTGATCGAGATCATGCGAGATCTTATCCATCTCACCCACCAGCAACGAGTAGTTGCCGGGATTCGCCGCAGGCCTATTCAGGCCCGGGAATATTTGAGAGGCATTGCCGGCGACTAGCCGTGTAAAATAGCGAGAAAAGACTTCCATTCCGTGATCATCGAGGAGCTAGCACATGTGAAAAACAGAAGGTTAGCGTGCGCAATCCGGAGAGCACCATGGCGAGGCGCAGGGAACCTTGACATGACAGTGGATATACACTAACCTTGTTCAGCTGATCGATCTGTAGCTCCCACTTTGCACGGTCCTTGTCCTTGTTGATGGAGCTCAGGAGCAGATAGACCTGAGCAACGACGATTTTGGTGAGGGAGTTGTTGTTACCCGTGGTCGGGCTGCTGGTACTCGGGCTTGCGCCAGCACTGAGAGGACCGGTCTGTGACGGATGAGGCGAATGTGTCAAGCCTGTCTGCAAACCCTGGGCAGGAACAGGCGAAAAGGTTCCGGATCGTGAGTGGGAGGTGGGCGGAGGGACCATGAGGGTGGTGGTCACGGAGTCGAGGGGGAAGAAGGGGAAGGGGAATGGAAGGTGGGCGATGGGACGGCGTGAAATGCGAATCCCCTGGAACCCCTCGCAAGATCACACAAAACGACAATTGGCTTTCCCACTATCTGGCTGTCTGAAGCGAAAGCCACACGAGCAGACAACAAAGACAGACGGCACGGACTGCAAGCTACTCGACGACGGAGAGATGGCGTGAGCTGGGGAACCCGTTGGACACTGAGATCATGAGCCTGGCTGATAAGGTGGCGGCACAACTTAGACCTTGGGGGATAGTCGTCGTGTGGTCGGCTGGGGGGAGGGTTGGCGGCGGCGGAGGAGAGTGAGGCGGAGGGGCGTTCCGCTGTCGCCTTGTCGGAGAGTTGACCAAGAGCTGGTCAATGTTCGACTAGGGGGTTGTTGTGCGTTCGCCTTAGGTCACGCTGCGTCAGAAGCTTGCTTGCTGTGTATGCGTCGAGCTGGAGGAGTGCAGTAGAACTATACACGCGGTCGGGA
Organism: Xylaria cubensis; assembly: GCA_022385715.1. Lineage (NCBI taxonomy): Eukaryota > Fungi > Ascomycota > Sordariomycetes > Xylariales > Xylariaceae > Xylaria > Xylaria cubensis. The sequence goes on from MU279052.1 coordinate 141,460, forward strand.
CAAGGGTCTGAGTTTGAGGCTCAGTATCTATACTAGCTGGATGGCAGGTGGGCACTTTTCGCTGCGGCGATGGGTGGAGTGTATAATGCTTAATCGGGACGGGCAATATATGCCGTGGGGAAGTTGTAGTGTGATGGTTGCATAAATTTTAGGTTGTGAGTTGTCTGTGTGAGGTATGAAGACGGGTAGAGAATCGAGAGAGGCAGATATTATGGATAGAGCCTGGCAGATGGATCATGTGGTGGAGGATGAAGTAGAACCTGCACTCTGCACTGAAGCCTGCAATTCTGCCTGGTACGTACCGGTAGAGCTCCGTTCAGAGCACCTCAGTGAGGCACAGACCAGATGGACCAATCACTTGTTGGTAAAGCCTTGCAAAAGACGCCTATTGAATACCACTATATAGCGTTGTTTGTAAGTACCCTGAGATGTAGCTCTTATGCCATATTATGTAGTACCCAGGTACAATATTAGTATCCGGAAGTGTCCAAATGCCACCTGAAGCTATTATTCTGAAACTAAAATAAATATGCAATAGCAGTATGGGTTAAAACTAGCTAGGTAGGTATCACCAAACATTAATTACTTACCTACCTCTTATACGTACGTAGGTGGCTATCAGGCGCGCTGCAGTAAGTACCGTAGGACAGTGTGTACCCCAAGCCCGTCAGGTCATAGCTTTACCCCACATTGTTTGTCTTTTACCCGAGTCAAGTGTCCAAAGGCAATTGGCAGTAATTCGGTAGCCCTTCAATGTTGATTGCTTCTACTTCCACTATTTAAATACATGCTTGGTCAATATAAGGCGTAAACATAGCTAAGTTCGATTTGTCCCAATGAGCATTATTCATGAAAAAATGTGTCTCAGGAGCTACCTATGTTTTCAATCTAGTATCCTACTAAGAGCCAATAGGTTACCCAGTCCCTTAGATCCGGTGCTTTAAATTGTCTTAGAATGTCTTTCTTCTATTCATAGATTAGGTAAGATTCTTAAGCTGATATTGTCCGAAGAGCCGACTTAAATTTATTCAGATGGATATTTCTAAGTAAGCTCATCACGGCAGTAGCGGCAGAATCTCAGCCCCAACTGTGATCCTCGGGACAACGACAAGTGGTAAGAAAACACGGTATGACTACGTGATCGCCTGGTGAATTTGATGATGAAAACTTTTAAACGTAAAATCAACAACTCTGAAAGCTAATGTATCAGGTCACAAAAGATCCCGCATCCAGCCACCTTCCTTACTATCTAGCAGTTGAACAAACACTCACGACCCTGCTCGACAAAGTGGCCCATCCTGCGTAGGTATCCCATGATCAACGGTCCGGACGACCCAGCTCTCACTGCCGACACCAGCAGGCGTATAAAACAAGCTCCAAGGATCCCAGCTCGTCTTCACCTGCAGAAGCCTCGCATAATTACTACCAAAGAAGGCTTTCTGCCAGTCCGGCTCTTCTACATCGCCTTCGTTAACATACGATCCGCCCTCGGGTGTGGCCAGTCGGATCTGGTTCATATAGACGTTGAATTGCGCATGAGCATTCCGCACACCCTGCGCCGAGAGGCCCCGCAGGTTCGTGCCCTCGAAAACATCCGCAAACATGACTGCCGTAGCATTAAGTGTTAGTGGTATATATTCTGCGCAGAAATCTGCCAGTTGTTCCGGGAATCTGCAGAACACGTGAGACAAGAGGTTGAAAGCTAGCTTACCAGCGGTACGAAACGCCGGATTCACCGCGCTGCTGCTTCCCGGATATCCCGCGACCTCGAGGGTAGGCGCCAAATTGATCCCATGAAACATATAGCCTGCTTCGACAGTATTCCGGATCGCCTTCTGCGTAGCCGCAAAGCGGGTGGGGTTCTCAAAACTCACGCGAGGGAATATCCGGCTGGCGAAGCGTCCACCATTACCGGGCGTATCCCCGACGCCGTGGCGAGTATCCTGCCAGTTCGACGCCTGTGACACGCTGGAAGCGGGGACGTTGAGCCCCAGTGCTGCGATGCGGTCGTGCAATGGTTTCACGAACGCAGTCAGCTGCGCCGCCGACATCCCCGGCATCTCGATGCTGGTCGAGAATCTGGCTCCCGGGGGCGCATTGCTGCCTGATTGAGGCGCGATACGTGATACCGAACTATATGCTGTGCCCCCGTTGTCGACGATGTCGAGCCCGAACTTGTGGTATGCGTCGAAAGCCGCCCAGAAACGATCCGAGGCGTTAGCCGGAGCGTTCTGGGCTGGTTGGACGGAAAAGCTGAGCGAGGAGCTTAGGAGTGAAGTCGTGGGGTGGGCCTTCACAACGGCCGAGGTTATAATGCCATAATTGCCTAGATCACCAAGACTTCGTCAGCTCGTTGTTACTTTAAGGGGAAGAGAGATATGGAGGCTGATTTAGGGGAAAACCGCGCTTACCCCCTCCACCCCCTCGCAATGCGAAGAACAAGTCCGTATTCTGATTCGCATCCGCCGTCACGAACTGCCCATCAGCAGTGACAACATCAAGAGATAAGACCTGGTCGGCTCCCATGCCGTAAATCGAGGCCATGGCGGAATGGCCACCACCCGTTATCCAGCCCCCGTATGCGCCGACGGTGTAGGGGCCGGCAACCAAGACCGTCATATTATGCGTCGCCATGTGAGCGAACAACTCCCAGCTCTCTAGTCCCGAGCCAACACGGGCAGCCATGCCCTTATACTCCCCAATGCTATACTGAGGGAGGAACTCAAACTGCTTCAGCCAGTGCGTCCAAATGCTCACTGCGCCAAACCCAGTGGAACGCCCGTAGAAATCGTGGCCCGTGTTCCTGTTAGGATCGATATTAGATTCGTGCCCGGCCAACTATATCTTATGGTGTAAGACTCAGAGGATCAAGAGATACTCTCAACTCACTTGACAACTAATCTGAGATTCTTGTTCCGCGCAAAATTCACAGCAGCCTGGATTTGCTTCACAGTCGTGACATTGACAACATAACTAGGAAAGCCTCCCTGCGTACAGTTAAGACCCGCCGTGCTCGCCGAGGCATAACACGTATCGCCCTCCGGCCACATAGCGAGGATCGTCAACGGATCATTGATATAGAAGCGCGAAGAGCTCGTGTTACGGAGCAAAAAGTTGCACTGATTCGCATCTTTGAACGGACCATCGTAACAGACGGCGGCAACCGGTACGGGCTTGAGTAGAGCGCCGCTTAGAGAGCCGTTGAGCCGCGCCCAATCCGCTTCGAGCGGCCATGCGGCCGAGCCTGGTGCGGCTTTGCACTCCGGTCCGTCATATACGGGGTTTGCGGTGGACCTGTCGCCGAATGCGATGGCGGAGAAGTTGCCGATATCTTCTTCTTTGAGCACAGTTGCTTCGAAGGGGAAGTTGACGCTATAAACTACTGATATAAAGGCTAGGATACTCGCGACTAGGGGGAACCGCATAGTTGCGGGTGCTGCAACCCACGTTGTGGGTTAAAGTCTTAAGTCTTGCGAGGTCCGTGATGTGTCATGACAGCCTTGATAAGGAAGCGATCTGCTCATGCTCATATATATGTTGTTCTTCACACTTATATCTGCCCGCTTGGATAACAATGGAATGACTGGGTGTCATACTTGCATACTTAGCCCGACATATCTCCACGAACAATACATATTGCAACAATGACACGGGAAACTCAACCACTGCTCCGGTTCGGCCACATAATAATCACCGTCAAACCCACCGCGATAGGATAGGATATCCTATCTTGGAAAACGAGATTCTTTCTATGAGCCCCACCCATCGTTTCGATTCGCTTCAGCCATATACCTACGATATAGAGATATAACGACTTTGGTACAAGCGCTGAAAGGTTCAATGGTAAGGTGGCGAAATGACTGCCTAAGCGGTTCTGCACTGAACAGGGTTCCCGGTTCAACTCGGTGTCCTCCTTCACGAGAGTTCTTTCATACTTTTCCTGGCGATGACTTGTAACTCATCGACGCAACTAAGGCTATAACCCAGTATAAATATTTAAAATTCGAAATAAATCACCTTATAAAACCTAAAGTCTGAAACAAAGTTTCCATTTTCCTCTCAAGGCTCTCTGAGAACCTTCATACGGAGCGGATGTACCTACGTAATAAAAAACCATAACCCATCGAAACAATAAATGAGCAACCAAGCACATGTGAATGCGAGCCTGGTTTCCTCGAAACCGGGCCTACCTTACATACATACGCCAAGAAGACAATGCAAGTAAGATTCTGCTCTAGCGATATCGACTACCAAGACCAAATAATTGAACGTGCTAGGGTGGAAAATGTCACCTTGCCCGCATCTTGCTACCCCGGCTTTCCGCAGTGGTCAGACCCTAGCTAATATGGTATTCGTCGATTCGTAATCTATGTCTCATGCGAGACGGCACGTAGTTGGGACCAATGACTTGCACAATCCGCCTCTAGATAGGCCTGTTTCCGGAGGAGTAGTAGTTGTGGGAAAGACGGACTATTGAAGATATTTGGAGTCATACTTGTTACATAAGCTTGGAAATACACTGGGTTTGACATGATTGGTTCATGCTACCGCCGAGTAGCGACGGTTGCAGTTAAATATATTGAACTTTGGTTTATTGCAGCTCGGGATCAATATACCTAGCAATGGCAACACATGGTCTCGTGATGCGACACAGCCTCTTTTACTAGAAGTGGCAATATTTGGCGCAGGAAGCCCATCTGCGAGAAGACTGGTCATCTTCCATCCGTTCTTCGGGCCGCTTTCCAGAATTCTGGAATTTGTCAACGAAGCCAGCCAGTCGGTCATGAGATATTCAACATGAGAACGGCATTCTATAATTCTCTCTATTTCGGGGTTAGGGAGTGTGTAAATCAACAATAAGAAATCCAACATAACATCGTCTAAGCCAGAGTCGGAGCAGCCGTCACAGTAGAAGAACACACACAGCCCTGCCCCGAAATACTCGTAGCAGGCAGCGCAGTACACGTAGGCTCAACCGTAAACGACGTCGCAACACTCGTAGTCGTCGGCTCAGCACTTATCCTCTTCGCCTTCACCAAAGCAGGTATCGCCTGCCCCGTCGACAGACTAAAAGCGCGATGCCCCAAAACCTTCAACGACACACTAATCTGTCCTGAGTGTGTAGTGAGACTAATCCAAGTACTTCTATCATGCGTAAAAATATCATCAAAGACAATCTTCGTGCGTACAAACTCAGCATCAGGCGTCTCGCCTTCGTCAAGCCTGCCCTTCCAGAGGGTATCCGTCTCCTTAAATCCCTCCTCGAAGCGAAAATTCGGCAGAAGCGCAGCGATCTCCGTCTTGGTAGAACGCTCGTCGCACGAGCGGATCGAGATGCCCTCGCGCAGCAGCTCCTTGATGGTGGGCTTGAAGGGGCGGTCCTTTGGTAGTTCGAGGCCGGCGAACGTAAGGTTTGCCGTCGTCGCGGAGCGGGTTAGGGGACTGCTGTAGTATGTCTGCGGCGCTGGGATTTTCTCGACCGCGAGCGCGTTTTTCCAGAAGTTGTGTGATTTCGTGCATTGTGCTAGTCCTGCATTTGTGAGATGGGCGTCTCGCCAGACTACCGTGCCGTTTCCGTCGAGAGGACCCCAGTAGCACTGTTATTCATGTTTAGCTGCTCGTTATTCCATCACTATGACCTGCTCCCCGTTACGAGGGGAGGCGTGCTCAGAAGAGAAGGAAACTCACATTCCACGCGGGAGTTCCATAATAACTCTCGGCCGCGTTATGGTATCCTTCTCCATGGCGCGCCATGAACAAGACCTTGTAGTTCGTGTTCCTATCGGCATTGCGGTTCAAAGTGTCTACATAATGCTCGAAACGCTGCCATTGTGTCTTCTTTCCATATCGATCGAACTCCTTGTCGGTGGGATATGATCTGTTGATGAGACCGTAGTTCACCGTTGTCTGGCATTTTCATCAGCGGGGTTTTTTTTTATTAATGTAGCAGTGCCGAGAAATTGAAGGTCATACATAATCGAAGGTCGTAGGATCTGTAGTCGGATCGTCTTGTAGGAAAAATCCACCGATAGTCGTGTAGTTGATGCTCGTCTTATGTCCGTAGGAATGACCTATGTTATCCCATCCCAAGGCCAAAGACGTCGCGCTTAGCGAAAACAAGGTGAGCACTGGTGCTATTAACATTGTGCCTTCTTTTACAATGTTTCAGGTCTATGCAGTGTAAGAGAAGAGGTGCATGGAGGGAATGAAATATTATATTCAGCCAACGTAGCGATTAGACTAGGTATATGAAGTAAAGGATATGCGCACACTCGAAAATCGTTACGATCATTGGTTCCCCTCACTATTCCTTAGGGACCTTCCGATTATAGGATACTGATCCAAGTAAGGCTAAGGTATGGTAACATTAGCGAACCCGTGGATTTGGTTCTAGCGGTGAGCTAAGCTATGTTAACTGCGATATTGCTGGCATCCTGCTATGCAGAACTACACTGAATGATGGGAAGGGCGCTAGATGTTATTCCATTGCAATGAGATACACACGGTGACGTCGTGTGGGGAATCAATATCGAGTCTTGGCAGGAACAAGAAGTTTGCCAACCAATAGATCGGCAACGTGGACACTGACTATTGAGAATAACTATAAATAACGAGTCTAAATGGCGGACTATTATTTGAATACTAGTAACAGCAACTTCTATCCAATCTTACAACCACGCCTCTACAAAACGTTCACCAAAAGAACGAATCGTGACCACTCAGCCGCAAAAAGACATGCTCAGTGCCAAAATCAAAGTATCCTGGTATCATCAATCCAGCGTTATATAGTCGCAATCAATCCTGATTCTGTTAGCAAAGACCAGAAAAGCTCTCTGTATTAACTTACCCTTGCTCGCCAACGATTATCTTGGTATACTTTTCAAGTTGTTTAACTTGCTCCACGCAGCCCGTCAAGCTATCGTTGAACGAATAACTATAGATTTGTCCCAATCTAATATCCCGCAGTTTTCCCTTAGTATGGTGTTTTCCTTTGGCAGCATGTCTTCTCTCGAGCTGAAACATCCGGTCCAGTAGACGTTTCCTGGCAACAGCCGCGTTCGGGAGATATTTCTGGGAATGCAACAGTTGGTCTTACTGAGGAGGAGGGGAAGATCAAGGGAAGGACTTACAGGTACTGCTCTGTCAGCACGCAGTGCTCCCGACAGAACGTAGAGAATGGTTAGGACTGTTGCGATTTCATCGCGTCTATAACCAAGGAGCTCCATGGATGCTTCGGAATTGCCTCTAACGAAGCTCGGATGATAGAACAGTGAGCATTGTCGTACTGTAACGATGTGATCAAAGAACTGCTCACATGCGCTGCATAAGAAACAAGACTTAGCAACTTCTTTTTAGATCAAAATTCGAATGCTTTCAAGCTTGCAGGATTATTAAGAAGGGAGGATTCATAACTTGGCAACATTTGCCTAAAAAAATCGAGAAAATAGACGATGGTTTCTAAAAGCTGACCTAATAAGCGCTGAGTATGGTAATGGATCAAAAGGAGCCCGTAAGCGGATCTCATGACGCGTTAAGCCCTGGAGACAATCAGCATTCAATACTCATCTTCAGTTGGATCAAAGCTCTCTACCAGGAGTTGTCTGAGCCTAACAAACCCTTCTCGCAGGCGTCCCTCGAGGATTTCAGAGGCTTCAATATCTTGTTTTCTGGGTGCATTCCCCTCCTCATAGTATACGTATTTCGATATAGTACCTATGGCATGTAGTTAGCATTTGCGGTACGCAGAAAAAGTCGATGGTCACTTACTTCTGTAGACTATGCTGCAGTTGAAAATCATCGATGCTAGCCCCTTGCGAAGATCGTGGCGAGCGATAAACGGCCAAAGAATCCAGTTTATGAAAACAGACACGACGACTCCAAAGACCATTGCGGCCCCTCTAATCGCTACGGTCCGTGGTACATTTAATCCGCCCGCTTCGGTCACTTGTGACACGGATTCATTCGAGATATTGGCATCTAATAGGGTTATCTCCGACAGGGATATGACTGTAAAAGAGAGACAACCGACTAATCCTGACCGCTGCAATATTATTAGTTGCAGTCGTACTTGAAATTTCTGTTTACTTACGGGATGTGTACTTTGAGTATACCTGTACATCATAGGGAGCATCTGTGAGAAGCAAGTAAGCATTGGTTTCTCTTCCGGAGAGTATAGCGATTTAAAATGAACGTGAACTTCGGGTCAAAATTGTACCCAAGTAGAAAAGTTAGAAACTGAAACGAGATCGAAGCCAATACGTACAAATATCGCAGCAAACACTGCCATGACATATGGGTTTCCATCCCGGGCCGCAAAAGATAAACCAGCCCACAGAGAGCCGAGAACTACACATAATGCTCTCGTAAAGAGATCCTGGATGTTACCACCAGTCCTGGAAAGCTTGTGTTAACTTGAATATCACCCCGGATAGTGAGATCTTACCGGGGACCCATTATCAACCAACCCATTACAACACCCCACCATCCTTCATAGCGATTCCACAAGGCATGGCTCCTTGGAAAGTACGCGGGCAGCGCTAGCAGAGAGGTGACCAAGGCTGTCTTGAGTCCAAACCGTGTTTCAAAACCTTGCAACCGATGAAGAAAAGCCCAGACTCGGTGGCGGAGACGGGTTTCTCTAGAGCCAGAGTCATTGCTAAGGTCATCGGCAGTCGTCGAATTTACAGAGATATCATGGGGGGATTCATCAATGGAGGTTCCCTTTTGCGACACTGGCCTGAACTCTCGAGATCTGATCTTTTTGATCATCTTAGCGATATCACTAAGACTCCTAAAATATGAACCTACTACAGTCAGTATATCGGGGACCTGTCTTTACGCTTGGCCGAGTCTTACCAGCTGTAACGCCACCCCTATCGTGGCGCACTTGGGCATTAGTCCGATGCATGGCTTTCCAAAATGGATAGCTAGGCAAGTGAAGACGAGGATATTTAGGCTGCTTCTGCTGCAACTCATCTAGCTGAATCACGAGAGATTCAATCGCAATGGAAGCTTGGAAAACCGGACGGCAAAATGCAAAGATTTTATGAATATCAGGGAATCTGGAATAAGTGTGCGAGAATTTGTCGCTGGTTAGTACTTGTTCTTGTCGAGTATTAAACGCGGTGATATGCCCTCGTAGATCGACCAAAGCGCTTTGTAAATCGCTCGATATGTCGAATGGGGGTCCCAGATAACGCCGATGTCCACACATATCCATTAAAGCTGCGTCGCATGTTCGCAACGCAAACTTCATCGACTGTAGTAGATCCTCAGTCGGGGCGGCTAACTTATCGGTTACGAAGTCCACGATCTCATGTCCCTCAGTATTGCACGACGATCCTGAGCTCTTATCCATGTCGATGACGAATTCGGTAAGTTCCTGATGAGATGACTCGTGCTGGCTTGACACATCTCCGGTTGGAGGCTTAGATAGCCTTATTTCAGTCTTCATACTTACTGCAATATTCGACATTAGTAACATACTTCAAAGGTGTTTAATGAGTCTTTAGGTAGCACTGGAAGCTCTCAAATCATGATTACTACAAATACGCATAGCCAGAATGTGACTTCATTAGATACTTACGAAGCGTCCGAATTACGGTCTGAACTGAATTGCGAAGCATTAAAGCATCCTTTGGGTGAAATTTTGTAATAGTGAAGTCGATTACTAGGTCTCTGTAGACCTGAGACATGCTCACAAATGCCTGGGCTAATCGCCTCCTCGTTCTCACAGAATCTCGCACGGGTGGGATGCCATCCTAGGTAGCTTAGCACCATGCTACCTAGAACGGAGGCAGTAAAAACTTACCAACATGGTACCAAAGATTTGGTGAATTCCAACGGCTAGTGGACGAGATCCGGCATCAGGAGCCACGGTATAGCATACAACTAGTGAAACACCTTGACCAATAAGCCAGGGAATACCATAGTCAAGTAGTTTTATCCAAGAGACTTCAGTGCTTGATATGTCTGCTAGGCATGTGTGCGCAATAGCAATACCCGCGCAAATGACGAACTGATATGTACGGATATAGTAGGAGCGAAGACATGCAATAACGAAATAGAAAACGAAAAGGAAAACTGCGAGGATGGCGCCAGAGCTAATTCGCGCGGTGGCAGTGGCAGTAGAAACCCATAGTCCAAAGGCACCCCAACCGAGTCCCGTCGCGGTACCGAGGATAGTGAGCGTAGCTCCATCGAATTGGGCCCCAAGTGTTCGCCCTGGGTGGTTGAGGATAGCAGAGACGGCCATGATATAAGCGTATCGGCCAAATTTCTCTCGCACGGTAGGGATGAGGCAGAGAATATAAGTAATAAAGAAGCTGAGGAATGACTTGAGTAACTTAATTCCAGACCTCGTAGTGGCAACTCGACGAACGACACCCCAAGCCTCATGGCACTGCCTCGGAAAGAAACGCGTCAAGGAAAGAGGATTCTTTTCACGAAAAGCCACGGGCAGCGTCTCCTCGGCATGCTTCATGAGAGCCTGGTGATCGGCGTCCTCGGGAGGAAGGAATACGGCATCGAAAAACCCGTCTCGTGTCTCATCTATGCCGTGCGTTGTCTCGATGAAGTTTTTCTCGTCTAAGGTCAAAGATGGAGCTGGAGCAATTGGAACAGATGGCTCATCTGAACGCTGCGTATCAAAAACCCTGTCCAAGGAAGTGACAGAGTCAGAACGAGCGTGGATCCTGCTCTTGCTATTGCGTCGGCGAAAAGAACGTGACAATCTCCTGCCAATGCGATTCTCTCCGTCGGTTTCGTCATTATCGTTGTAGTTGGCCCCAGACGAGTTGCCTTGATGGGATTCCATGATGAGTGATCTGTATTGATCCTAATGAACCGGCTGGGGAGCCTTCAAAAATTCGGGTTAATAATGGACCAAAATAAAGTTCTTATTCAGCCGGCCTTCTTTCTTGAAGCGCAGGTTTTCCTCGGAGGAGTATTGAAATGCTGCATGTACATGGCTCAAGATGAAGAGCTGAATTAATTGCACTCATGATCCATCAAGTGACGAGGTTCATTAGAAGAAGGGATATCATTTAGTTACTTTCATTATCTTTTCCCATACGACTCATTGTAGTTTGACCGAGGTAAACAGTGCCTCTTGGAAGAGGTTGTTATCGTGATGAGGGGATTGTGTGGCTAACAACTCTGCTATGTTGAGATTCAAATAGGTGGTGGGACGTCATATTGCAGCTTTCAATCACGCTGGCAGAGTGGTATGCAGGTGATGGTACCCGAAACTGCAGGCGTCCACGGCATATCATGGGTTATTCGGGTACCAAAGCATATCGGGATAACCAGTGTGCCCCTCTGCTGAGTTATGCAAGTGCCAAGAGCGAACCTTGCTACGGCGCCTAATGAAGCCCGATGAAATTCACAGTGAACCTTGAAGGATCTTACCCCGCCAGCACCTCAGCTGTTTTATTACTTGCGGGTGGGGGGTTTGTTTCTCTTAGTACAATTGCCCCTCCAAACTTGTCAAGTGGCAGGTACCTATGGCACAGCACAAACTCACAGCTCAGCAGAGGTATACTTGACCAACACCCCACTTGGCAGTTAACATGTACTTTTGAAATTAAGAAAGTTGGAAAGTTCCAGGTCCCATCCCACTCTTCCAGCATCGCCGTAGCAGCAGCAGCCTCACTTCCCTTGCGTCGTTAATAACCCAACATCGAATTCTCCCTCGCCCAAGCAACTTCTTCCTCCCCATCGTCAACTTTTCGTGTCGTTCGCAAACGGTAGCTTCGTTACTGAACACATTCACCATGGATAGTGAGTCAACGTATATCCACTCCCGCCGCGCCGGCCATGTTACTAACGCGCGCAACAGGCCTTGCGCCCGAGGAGATCGCAGGTTTGTCTCCCGACTTTTACTTTGGCGTGTTTTCACCGCCCGCATGCCTCGTGAGTTTTCGCTGACAGGCTTGACCAACAGCTCAGTTTGCGGGCAAGTACTATGCCGACTTCGCAACAGACCGTAAGGGCTTTGTCGAATATTTCTACGTATGCGCCCCGCCCCCTCGTGAGCCCCCTAGACGGGCGCCTCGGCCGTACATCTCGGCCACCCCCCGCTAACCCGCCCTCCAGCGAGAACATTCGACCCTCACCTTCGAATCCAACACGATGCAGGGAGTCCAGGCTATCGGGACGAAGTGGACTGTATGAAAAATTCCACCCCCCGAGAAAACTATGGTTGGGCTAACATCGAGCGCAGGAGGATTTCTTGAAGACGGCAAAGCACAAGATCACCACCACCGACGCTCAGAGGGTGCCCGGCGGCTTCGTCATCGTCCTTGTCACCGGCCTCATCCAGGTGAGATATCCAGAGCAATATCCAGCCGCTTGTGAATATGCTTCGATTTGGCACGTGCTGACTATATCGACCAGCTAACCGAAGCCGATGCGCCCATGAGCTTCACCCAGTCCTTCCTCATCTCCATGGATGAGAAGGGAGTCTTCTGCAACAACGACCTCTTCAAGCTCGTCTACGGTTAGATTTCGCTCATGTTCATATACTGAGGAGGAGCACGATTCGATGGATCGGGTTACTGTGACACGGACATGCACATGCTTATGCTTATGCTTTACCAACACATCTCCATTGCGTAGACTGGATGGGAGGATGGACTGGCATATATGAAAATCACATTTCAGGGATTGAGATGGTGGAATCCATGTCGTCTAGATCGTAAAAATTAGCGAAGATTCAATTCGGCACAGCACCATCTGTGTTTTCCACTCATTATTGAGACCACACTTCGTCACTTATTCATGTGTAGGCCTGAAAAGTGACAGTCATGCCTTGCTACGTTTCATCTCTTAATTTCTTTGACCTGGGCCAGAGAATTATATTGGCCAGGTCCCACCATGAGACCTATCACAAAAGTAGGAATATGATAAGTAAGGTGGAAAGGAGCTCCCCGTAGATTTTCTATTCCCAGATACTTCTTTAAAAACCACCCATGTGCCCAGAAACCCAATTTGACACTACAATCCAGTTCATGAACACTAACAAAATTACGACAACATTCATATCGTCACACAAATACGTTAACCAAGCAGACTCTGCCAACACCAATGAGAAACTTTTTCCTACAGTCTTCTAAGATAACAGAAGACGGCGAAAGCTTCGAAACATGCATGCTTTGATTACCTAGCGTATCTACAAAGATGACCAGCTTTGACATTTACAACAGTAACACGTATCCACCACGCATTTCAGTTGGAATCAACACACATACCCTTTAGTCCATTCTATCCCATCGCAGTAACGAAGATACTCACGGCTAACTAAATAAAAGCTTGATCATCTCCCAGTATTGAAATGTGGCCCGTCGATCTGGATTGGTGTTATCGTCATAATCCGTCCGACTCATCACGTTACTATCACCGGGGCAAAGCACGAATCTCGTGCTCCTTCATGATTCATTCGCCTCATAATAATCGGTATTTCGTCAATTCTATAATCCCGACTACACCAAAACACCGTGCTCCCATCACATTTATTCGATAGACGGCGAGACGAATCCGAATTTTTTAAGAGAACGTTTGAACGCATTGAGAGCGCATCAGCTAAGATCAAAGCCCGCGCCGGATTGCACAGCATACAGGAGCTTGGCTCTTAGGGTCGCTTCCGACTTATAAACCGGAAGCTTGAGCAAATTGACGCACGTGCTCGTACTGGGGAGTCTTTCCTCATCGGTGCCGCCGTCGCGGATGCTGAATTGGGGCCTCAGCTGCGAGAAGCCCAGGAGGGGTGCTCTTGGTGTCGAGGTGACGTACTTCAATACGTCTCTGCGTTCCGAGTCCTTCAACTTTCTCATGACGTCCCAGAAGAAGCGGATCGTGGGATGCTCTTGGCCGTCGTCGCCTATGACGTAGAGGCCAGAGTAAGAGGTGTTCCGCCTGAGGTCTTCGACATCAATTTCGGAACTGTCACCGCCGATGAGGCGCTGGAGCTCGGACTGGTTAAACATAGAGAGCCAAGAAGGATTGATGATCGTGCCCAGCCCGCGGAGAAAGGCCTTCGACTGTCTGTACTGTTGTGCAACTAGTCGATGGTTTGCGACGTACGATATGTAGAGCGGCCGGTCCTTGTTTGTGACTGGTATGCTAGCACCGTCTCTTCTTAACGGTCGAGTGATAGTGCGTCGATGGCCAGACGGATCCCAGACCGAATCAGCGATGGTAAAGTCGAGCGACAGATCTGCAACGTCCCCGGAATAATTTTTCAGGCTCATTAATCCTTGGTATAGCTCAGGGTCAAGATCTCGGAGGTCATTAAGATTCGCTCGATAATCAGTCGAAGTACTCTGACCCGAAGAAGCCCATTTGAGCAGGAAGAAGCTGGCGAAAGATATATCGATGAGAATCCCTTCATACATACATTTGCCGACAATACGACCCAGAAATTCATAGCGTTTCACTAAATCGCTCATAGCATCTCTCCAGTCGCTACTACCTTCCGCAATGCCCTGACTTCGTAGGCTTGCTGCTGTGTCATCAAAGATCGATGGATTTGGATATAGCAAATTTTGATTATTCGAGACAAAATAGGCCTTTTTATCGTTGCGTTCGGGGTTGAAGGCATCATTTGTTACACTGATGAGAAACTCCTTCGTGACACCGCCCCCATCGATTCCAGCTTCAGGCTGGTCGAACTGGTCCACAAATGTGATTTGAATGGGCTCTTTGAGCCCCTCACCCAGAGGATAAAACTGATCAAATGCGTCATCGAATACTCTCCCGCGACCAACTGTAGCAGTATGGCGACCCAGGTACTGCCTCCTCACAGCATCTGGACCATTGGGGCCATCTTGACCCGATAATACGGCGAGTCGCCATCGGTCAGGGTCGACATAACCGCCCCGTCGCTTAGATTTGTCTAAATGAACAAATTGCCGAAATATCTGCACTCTTACTTCGAACGGAATGGCAAATGGCATGTTCCGAAGCACCTCAAGTTTTGGTCCAATTGTCTCGGAGTCTGTTGTTCGCCGTCGCCGGCGATCGGTTGATCTAGAAAGCCAGTCACTGGCGATGTTATGAGAGGATGGCGGGGGGCTGTTCCTATCATCGTTTTCCTCGTCGTCTTCTTCGGATAGCTCATCGTTTCGTGATTCCTCTAATACAACGGCGGGGATAAATGCAGTCATGTCAAACTTGGAAGTCATAAGCCAAAAGTCCTTAGGAAGAAAATGTCGTCTTGAGTCTCGTTCGTATAATGCGCGCATGGCGGACGACACAATATCTCTGAGACCTAGAATATCCATTCCAATAATACCACCAATCGCGGATGGAGCATCTTTCGTGCCGTCCGAGCTAGTTTTTACGAGACCAACGCCCAACATCGCATCCAGACGCTCGGAATTTGGACTTAACCGCATGATATTAGGCAAATTGTGATACAATGGAAAAGCTAGGTGTTTGAGGAAGTTGACAAGAAGTTTCAGTTCATCTAGACTTAAGCTGCTGGCGCGAGTTCTCTGCGTCGCCTGACTTTGTTGGGTAGCTATATCTGTCTCACGAGATAGAAAATCCTCGTCGTCAGTGACCCTAAGCAGGAAATTGTACAATTCTAGAAAGAGTAGCAAAGTTCTCCACTCTAAATCATGTACGGGGTCTTGCTTTAGTAGAGCCGGAATAGAGACAGGTTGCTCCTTGGCCTTCGATTGTTGCACGATGGTCTTGAAAATATTGGTCTTGGATGCTGCGTGCCAGAAAAACTTGACAGATGGCAGAGTGGAGGTATTACCACCATCGATGGTCTTAATATCGCCCTGGAAGAGACGCATCTTGATATCATCCGCATGGGCAGGGAAGCATCGCAGCAGGACAAGAGTATATCCTGCAAGCAGACTCGTGTCTTCAGAGATATGCGTGGTTGTTGAAGCAGTACTTCCTCTCATTAGTTAATAGGGCCAAACGAATTGATGCTCGACACTTACGATGCAAATCGGTTTAGAAGATCTGCAATGCCATCCTCATTGACTAAAAATTCGAGCTGATCAATCACGTATTCGGATAACGGCATAAAGTCTCGTATTTCAGTATCTTCATCGGAGTCCGACGCATACTCGTCATCTTTCTCTTGAGGGTTTGATCGTGATCTTATGTCGGCTGCAAGAAAAGACATCTGCAAATACAAAGCCTCGAGGTACCTAGAGTCTCGTGACATGGTTGTTGCCCTGTTCAACGCTACAAAATGGGCCAAGAGCCAGAGTAACTCGTCTTTTGTCACAGTACTAGGAGATCCGGGAGCTGAAAAGGAATATATGATGCTTCGAGATAATGCGTTAAGGTCCAGAAGCTGTGCAACGCTTGCGGGGTTCCGCCGTAAGAGACCAAGTTTTGAAGATATTAAGAAAGTATAGGCAAACGTCTGATATGCATCCAAGTCGGGAACCCCTTAGGACAAATTAGCTCAGATGGCGCCTCGGGATAATCACCCAAACGTTGTGACAATGGAAGAAATATTGGCTTTCACTATGATATAGCAAGATGACGAAACTCGTCTGAATCAACAATAACTTACCACTGGTTGGATTTGATGTTAATGGGGCGATCACAGCCTCAAAGAAATTCCGACTGTGTTCTTGGGGCGAGTTGGTATTTGAACCTCCATCCGCAAGTCTCGCGAGAGCGACATAGTAAAGCTTTAGTATAGGCTTGATGGAAGTAGGCCGTTTCTTAACGATATTAGTGATAATAACCAGGAGGGTGTCCGATGAGTTCTCGTCACGCCTATCAGTGACCAATTAGTGAGCCAGCCTGTAAGTCATCGTGTACGCAAGAAGAAAGGGCCATACCTTTCTAAAGCTCTTACGAGAAGGCAAGCCAACCGGTCCCATGCCACGGGGCTTAATAGGGTCAAGTCGATGGACGAAGATAGGGCTGGAGAGATGCTAAGGAGATCGGAGATAAACAAGTCTAGCCGGTGCTGGTCATCGGGCCTGGACGGTACTAGAACGGCTCGCAGGAGGGGAAATGCCTGTTTTATTCGTTCGCGAACGGTCTGGGGGACGAGAGGATGCTGGTACAGGGCGTCATACTCTTGTCGCCGCAGATCCCGGAGCTGTTGGCGATCCCTATGGCCCCTCCATACTTTTTGGAGGCGCTTGGTGGCGGCAAGTTCGTCTCGTTCACGCTGTCTTCTTTCACGCTCGGCTTGAGCCTGGGCGACGGTTTTGGAAGCACCGGACTGCACGGGAGACCAGCTCGAGCTGGCCCAAGGGTTTGTGTTCCGCTGTCCGCTGAGGTCGACGTGTCGAGGTCGGCGAGACGAGCCCGAGAATGTAGGAAACATGGTGGGCTGAGAGTCGGCGGCAAGATGTCTCTGGGGCGGGCGGGCGTTCCGGAGACGGCTCTTGTCGAGGAGCGGTGAATGATGTGTCTAGGAGGGTAGGGTGCTTCGACTAAGAGATGCACATACGACCTCTTCACAAAGTGGCAGCCGAAGCCAGCATGCTGTCTTTCTTCACGGTGTTGCAAGCCAGCCCGTGCAGCCCGTGTGCCAGTCTTGTATACTGTATACGGTACGGGTGTTAGCTGCTGCGGACGGTGGTCTTGACGTAATGGGCCGCGTTCGCTGTTGTCTGTTGTGTCTTAGACGTACCAGAACTAGGAGAAACGCCCAGTTAGTACAGAACAGATCAGAAATTACAGAAATTATGTACGTTTTAAAAGTGTCGAGCGGAAGAGATATATAGACTGGTCGTCTTGATCCCAAATGGAAAGCGAGGTTATGCGCATAGTCGCTTTGCGCAGTGCGAACAAGCTCGCCCCAGGCGCCGGGCTATTGGGTGATGGCCAAGCTGAAGCTTCGGTGACATTCCAATGGTATGACCACCTGCGCACCTGCCCAGTGCTGCACGACTGCGTTGTCAGCTCCCTAGGCCCCACATCTTAGCGCTAAGATAGCGGTGCTAAGTTGCTACTGTAATAGTATCTGCTCGGGACTACGCATGCCAGGGGGTGCCTTGCCGTCATTTGCCGGCAGTGGTGGTACTATGTACACAAATATCCCTGCAAGCACGCCTATCCCATTTGCAGGCAGATACGTACCTGGGTATCTACTTGATAAGCGATAACGATAAAGCAACATATGGGACATCTGTGATATCAATATTGAAATTTGAATCAAAAGCATACCTAATGCTCTGCTTTAAGTCGGGTTTACCGTTACTAACATGTCGATAGGGCATACAAATGGAGCTCAACTCATTTACCTCCTAAAAAATAACGTTGTTACTTAAATGAAAGGGCTCTCAGCGGTTCTACGATAGATATATAATTCTCTCAGTCAAGTAGTTTGAAACGGGGAGGGAGTTCACGCTTGCCCACGCAATTACATACAGGTACATAACCGTACGAGGCGACTGCCCGCAGCTCACTGAGACTATGTAGACTGGCAAGTTGGGAAGTGCGTCCCCGGGTGCCTGCACGATGGTTTGCGCTGTCACGACGTGATGGTGATTGACGAAGAGGAATACTGCGAAGAAACGTCCCCTCTCCCTTTGAGCGAAGAGGGGTTACCTGTATTTCTCAAGTACCTACCATCCCCACCTGTCTGGGTAGCGGTTGAGTACATAAGCTAGTGTTGCCCCACCTCCCTGTTACGTTGAAATTTTTTTGTGTGGTGCAACCCACTTCCAAAGCCAGTGCTTGCCGGGCTGCTGCTGCCACTGGCACCCGCTACTTCGCCTCTGGCCTCTGAGGGGTGCTACCGCCCACCTAAGTGAAGCAGCAACAACCACTGGCAGTGGTAGATACCTGTACGCGACTAAGGTTCAGGTACTAGGAAGGTGAAGACACAAAATTTCTGTCGGCTGTTGAAAGGGACCCTCCCTTCCTTTCTTCTCTTTTCTCTTTCTTCAACGACAACCTTATCCGCCGTCTCGTCGCCCGCAAACCCCAAAAAGAGATTTCAGTTTTAGAGCACGATCTTGTTGTCGTGCTTCATTCCTGGTCTCGCCCAATAACATAACCAAAAACACCAAAAAAATTCGGAAAATCACAAAAACTACACACCTCTCCACCGCCATATCTACATCCGCCTCTCCTCCATCGCCCACGCAACTCGTCTTCCTCCCTCACCCACAACTCTATCCCTTCTGCTCAAGCTAACGCCGGACGCTATTCCGCTGATTTCTTTCTCGACGCACGATCTGTCTTTGACACGGTTCTCCGATAAGTCGTTAATTCGTGTACCTCGGAAATCCTCTGGCTCGAAGTGAGTTGTTACATTCGCTCGCTTCAATTTTATTTTTCTTATCAGCAATCGGAGTTTTAACATTGTCTGGCTGTCTGTTGTATCTTGATCATTGTATCGATTCTGCAGCTCAATTTCTTACGAACTAACGAGCTGCTAAATGATTGCCCCAAGCTGTTGATTTCCTCCTTAATCTTAAGTTGTGCAAACAACTTGCGTGTGGCATCGTCTCTCTAAATATTTCCTCATATCATTTGAAACAACTTGCTTTAATAAAAAAGCTTGCAACTAAACATTGGAATAGCTGAATTAATCAACCATCACCAATATGTCCGCTGCTACTACCACCGGCGCTGTTGATCAGCTTGCCAATGACCTTAGCAACACTTCTCTCAACGGTGGAGATGCGCGACCTGCCACCATCGACACCAATGTCGCTCCTAGCGTGAATGCCGACGAGCCCGACACGGCTGGCCCTACTCCCAGCTCGGCTCAGACCCCCCACCCTGCTGCTTCGGCCTCTCTCTATGTCGGAGAGCTTGACCCTACCGTCACCGAGGCTATGCTGTTCGAACTATTCTCCCAGATAGGTTCTGTGGCTTCGATCCGCGTTTGCCGTGACGCCGTCACTCGCCGCTCGCTTGGATATGCCTATGTCAACTACAACACCACCGCCGATGGCGAGCGTGCTCTTGACGAGCTGAACTACACTCAGATCAAGAACCGTCCTTGCCGCATCATGTGGTCTCAGCGCGATCCCAATCTGCGCAAGAGCGGACAGGGCAACATTTTCATCAAGAACCTCGATGCCGCCATTGACAACAAGGCCCTTCACGATACGTTTGCTGCTTTTGGTAACATTCTTAGCTGCAAAGTTGCCCAAGACGAAACTGGCAACTCGAAGGGCTACGGTTTTGTTCATTACGAGACTGACGAGGCCGCTGCCGCGGCTATCAAGCACGTTAACGGCATGTTGCTAAACGAGAAGAAGGTCTATGTTGGCCACCACATCCCCAAGAAAGATCGGCAAAGCAAGTTTGAGGAGATGAAGGCCAATTTCACAAATGTCTACGTCAAGAACATTAGCACCGATGCTAGTGACGACGACTTCCGTGATCTCTTTGAGAAGTATGGCGATGTTACCTCTTCTTCCCTAGCTCGTGATAGCGAGGGCAAATCCCGTGGCTTTGGTTTCGTCAACTTCACCACGCACGAGAGTGCTGCCAAAGCTGTTGACGAGCTTAACGGCAAGGACTTCCACGGCCAAGACCTCTACGTTGGTCGTGCCCAGAAGAAGCATGAGCGTGAGGAGGAGCTACGCAAATCATATGAAGCGGCGCGTCAGGAGAAAGCCAATAAATACCAGGGTGTCAATCTATATATCAAGAATCTGGATGACGAGGTCGATGATGATAAGTTGCGCCAGATGTTCTCTGAATATGGCCCTATCACCTCGGCCAAGGTTATGCGCGACTCTGTTGGCGAAGGTGATGAGGAGAAGGAGGGTAAGGACAAAGAGAATCAGAAGGAGTCGGGTGATGAGAGCAAGGAGGAGGGCGACAAGAAAGAAAAGAAGTCCGATAAGAAACTTGGAAAGAGCAAGGGCTTTGGCTTTGTATGCTTTGCCAATCCCGACGATGCCACCAAGGCCGTTGCCGAGATGAACCAGCGCATGTTCAATAACAAGCCTCTGTATGTGGCTTTGGCTCAGCGGAAAGACGTTCGGAAAAGCCAGCTTGAGGCTAGTATCCAGGCTCGCAATCAGCTCCGAATGCAACAGGCCGCAGCAGCTGCCGGCATGCCCCAACCCTACATGCAGCCCCCGGTCTTCTACCCTCCCGGCCAGCAGCCCGGCTTCCCTCCCCAAGGTGGTCGTGGAATGCCATTCCCTGGCGGCATGGGTATGCCAGGTGTTCAGGGCGGACGACCTGGTCAGTTCAACCCTGCCTACGGATCCCCGCAAGGCGGTCGAAACGGAGCCATGCCCCAGCAGATGCCTCCCAGCATGTACATTCCTGGACAATTCCCTCCCGGTGCGCCGTATGCTCAGCCCGGTACTCCACAGTTCATGGCCGCGGCCATGGCACAACAGGTTGCTTTAGGAGGCGGCCGAGGTGGCCCATCTCGCGGACCTATTCAGGGCATGCCCGGGAATATGGGCATGCAGGGCCCCGGTGCTATGCCCGGCTACCCACCTAATTCACGTCAAGGTGGCCCGGCTGGTCGTGGCGGCGCAAACAACCGTAACGGCCAGCAAGGCAGCCAGTTCCCTCAAGGCGGACGCGGGGCACCTAGTCAACAGGTCAACAATGCGCCCGCCGCTGCTGCTCCCCAGGAATTGACTCAGGGCTCAATCCTCCAATCTCAACTTCAGGCGCACAACGGCAACCCGGCACACCAGAAACAAATGCTGGGTGAGGCTATCTTCCCGAAGATCGCAGCAATTCAACCCGATCTCGCTGGCAAGATTACTGGCATGCTTCTAGAGATGGACAACGCAGAGCTTGTTCAACTGTAAGTACACCTCGGTGATAGATGACCATCATGTACTAATCTTTCTCAGCGTGGATGACGACGCACAGCTTCGCGCCAAGGTTGACGAGGCGATGGCTGTCTACGACGAATACGTCAAGACGAACCAGGATGGCAGCGAGGTTGTTAACAAAGAAGAGAAGGCTGAGGAGAAGGCTTAGATTCGGCGCCATACGACACAAATCTCTTAGCCCTCCTTCTATTTTCCAAGCATAGTTGATTTCTGCAAATAGGTTTCGGAAAAGTTACTGATGATGCCAGCTGGTGTGGCCAAAAGGGCGGTTTGCAACATCAATCTTGTGCATTTTTTTTTCTTTATTTTAAGTTTCTTTTCAGTGGCGGATATTCAGTCATTGCTGAATCCCCTGCAATGTTGGCCTGGATCTCGCCAGCGCATATGAGGGAACTCGGCGTATGTCTTTTCATGTATTGGTAAGCCCTGTGCTCTATGTGGAAGAGTATGGGCAGGGTGTTCGGGTTTCAGTCGTCAGGCGTTTGAAGGTTACACTCGGTCAGCTCGTGGACTCGATGCCTCGCACCGGACGGAATGTGGCGGCACCATGGTTTTTCAACCAAAAATACCCCTTAAGGTTGCCGGTGGGAGGGTAGAACTTGATCTGCTAATGAAAAAAAGTTCCTCATATTCTCACCTGAATGTCACAAGCACTTCAAGTGTAAGGGACTGTATGATACTTTACGAATTCATCCACGACATAGTCAATGACCAAGCAATATAAACTACCTAACAAATTACAATAGACCTTAGGGCAACACTTTGCCCTTTGTTCGCTTGCATATAGTACGCTTAGTATCACCCCTACATATGGGTATGTATGGTTTCTCAGAAACCCGTCCGTCGTAGCTAGCTGCTAGTTACTGTCCTTTCGAATCGAAATAGTAGCGCTATTGGTTTTAATTGTGGGGGGTCGGGAAGCAGTATCAGTCCATCATTCGATAAATTACATGATATGATTCACATCAAGCATTCGACTATGGCTTGTGTCCAGTTGGAAGTGGAAACATGGATGAATCATATGGTACACAAACAAGTCTCCATGGATGCACGACATTGTGCCTGATCCGATTTTGCCGACCTCTCGTATGCTCTTTCCATCTCCATCTCGCAGCCGTCTCAATACTCGGGGATCCCTGTCTAATGTACATAGCCCATTACCTAAGTGTCTGACCAATCGTAGAAGGCGGGTTTAGTGAGGTAGGTACCTTCGTCGTGGATGAGCAGAACGGGAATACTTCGTACCTACCGTAATCAACAATACCAAGAAAACTCCAAGAAAATCAAGCAGACAGCGGTTCCACTTTGTCCACCACACATCAATCTCAGCCCTGCTTTCGTTTTATTACACATTGGAACCATTACTTAACACGCTGCCGATTTATATACAAATCCGCTCGGTTGCCTCAGTTCCCCTCATCTTAGCTGACTCGAACGGCGTAACGTAAAAGTTTGTCGTTTTTTTGGTCTTCTGTAGCACAGTGTGCATGCGTGGCCCCGACTTGCTTCTTTTCCTCGGACGCTAGACTACCAGTACAGTACAGGATACGTCAAAGAAGGCGGCTGATTGCGTGCCCCTCTCTTGGCTAGTCCAAAACTTCACCTCTCTCGTGCCTCCGCTTGTCACGGCAGGCAATACATACTGTAAGTAGCACATCGTCCCTACTGTACCGCATTCCACAATCCACAAGTCCACAAGATCGTATATCTGCCTACCCTTACCCAGACAAGGGCTTCCCGCTAATAAATAGCGCCGTCAGACAGCAGAGCCAGACGTGCTCCGTCTCTTTTAGTTTCTCCAGGTAGCCTCAAGGTCGGTACCCGAGCCCCTTGTGTTATGCGTCCCCGCGATTCCAATCTCCATTCTCCAATCTCCAATACCGGACAATGACAATCCCATGCTGATAACTTCCAATTCCACCAGAAGGCCCTTCCTCCTCTACGATTTGACTTTCGTGGTGACGTCGATCTAACTATCACCACTGGGAAAAGAGCTATGACCAAAGCACAGCCGTTTCCTCCGTTCGATTCCCCTTGAGTACACACCTTCCGAAGACGAACGCATATAACGGCTTTGCGGCTTCCAATCCCAACCCGACCCGACTTGATCTGACTTGACCCGATAACTACAAACGATGCGCTGCCCGTTCAATGACCACTGCCGACGACCTACCATCATTCCACGATAACATTAGCCTGGGAATATCCGCCGGTAACTGCTACTATTACGTATTGCGTATTGCATATTGATACTTTCACCCCGGTCACTGCTGAGCGCACGAGCTCGGCCACGCGTCCTCTCGAGAAGTGCTAGGCGAGCCCATATCAAATACAGTACGCCACATTATCTCGATTATCTTTAACCCTGGCTAAAAAAGTCTGCGGGCTGTTACTATTCACGTAACCTATCTATTCTACCTTAAAAGGAGAGATAAAAGAAGAGAGAGATAGAGAGATAGCAAGACAGAAAGGGACAGAAACGACACCATGGCGAATAAACCGAAACAAATCTCGTTCGAGTCCGCTCTCGAAGAAGAGCGAAAGGAGATTGAGAACCTGATGGCGATGTCTCAAGCTCCGAGACGAGCACCGTCAGTTGGACCGCGATCCCCATCTCCCTATTTGAGGTCCCCTGTCCGCAGCATGTTGGATATCGACAGCCCTCCACCACCACGGCAAGTCACGCGAAGCATGCTCGACGTCGACAGCCCACTCCCCGCGCCCTCGAGCACGCATACATCCCCCACGCTCCACTACAAAACGCCTGCGCTAGACAATTCCACACGCCACCGCAGCATGTCTGATGCCGCTTCGAATCCCGTACCAGATCTCAACCCCCGCTCCCCGGCTCTTGCGAGCCCGAGAAACACTGATCTTACGTCTGCCTACAAGTTTCATGATATCCTGCCAACTAACGTGGGACAAGCATTACCGCCTAAGCGTGGTTCAGGTGGCGCGTCTCGAGGCTCGATCGGCGAGGCCCTCCGTGGACCTGACCTTTCTAATCTAGTGCTGCCGGGGGAGTCTGGGCGCCCTTTCGCATTCCGTAAAAATAAGTCCAAATCGCCAAACAACAGATTTTCCCTTCGGTCGAGCTCGCCTTTTGGAAGTGCGTCTAAGCGCTCTCCCCCTCAGAGTAACACACTCATGTTAGATAATGGTGAAATGATGGATATGAACAATGCCTATCGCCGCCTTTCAGATGCAAACCTAATCTACGGAGGCTCAAGCCTCGCGTCGCTAGCTCGCAAGAAACCAGATGACTCGGAGGGTTATGGACGGATTGCTAAGGACAATCTCAGCCCTTACGGGGAATTACTGCCAGACGAGAGCGAGGACGATGCGAACTCCTCGGACGAGGAAAACGAAAGAGGCCGAAAATTAACGACGCGAGCTGAATCAGGAGATGATCGAACCACCTCACAAGGGGCAGCCAAAAGTTTGCTGGCCGCTGTCGAAGACGAGCGTAGGTGAACTTCGATACAAATAGCATGGCTTAGAGGCTAACGTACGAGCAGGCAAGCAGGTGGCGGTGCAGCCTCAATATAGGTCCCTATTCGACGATCCGTCAATAACTATTACTAGCCCTACTGGGGAGAGATCGAAGCCGAAGTCATCGAAACAGGTAGTTCAGCCAGCTACCAGCTTTGATCAAGAACCTCTCTCTGGGACGCAGACACCATTCGATCCTGACCTAGACGCAGATGTGAACGCCATCAAGGCTGCGCAGAATCTGCAGCTTTCTCTGACTCCTATTATCTCGACTCCCGAGGTAAACCGTTCCATCCGGATCATTTACCGGGGCGAGTATTCGAAGATTCAAAAAGAAGCCGAGGAAGAGCATCGTCGCTTGAGAAAGTACCTAGTTGCAACAGATTTGAGTGACGAGTCGACGCATGCCCTGGAATGGGCTATCGGAACCGTGCTTCGTGACGGTGACACTCTCCTTGCCATGTATTGCATGGATGAGGAGACCAGTGGTTCGGCTGACCCGGGCAGTTTTGTACCCGACGACCCGAGAGCCATGAAGGAGCAAGCGGCAGCAGTCAATGCGATGGCCAAAGCAACCAACGTGCGAGCAAGCCAGGGCAGCAGTAGTCCAAGCTCCTTCGCATTCAGCAGAGCAACAAACTCGCCGCGGTTACGAGCGGCCGACGGCGGTAGCGCCACGTCGTCGCCGGCGCCGGGATCGAGGGGCAAGAATAGACTAGAAGAGGAGAGGGAACGAGCAGCTGTCGACATCACGGAGCGGGTGTCAAAGCTGTTACGCAAGACGCAACTCCAGGTACGAATCATTGTAGAAGTGATCCACTGCAAGAACCCGAAGCATCTTATCACGGAAGTCATTGACCTAGTCAATCCCACGCTTGTGATTCTAGGGAGTCGAGGGCGTAGCGCTCTAAAGGGGTAAGGCAGACACGAAGACCCAGCAAAACTATCGGTGAGCGACAAGCTAATGCAGACTACAGTACCCTCCTGGGGTCTTTCTCCAATTATCTAGTAACCAAGAGTTCTGTCCCGGTCATGGTGGCACGCAAGCGACTGCGTAAGAAGAGTAAATACCAGCCACCACCGATGAAGCAGGTCAACAATCTGGCCAACCCGTCGGCACGGAGCCTAGAGATGGCAAGGATCGACTAAACAAACTACTTAGTTAAACTGGCTATATAAGGTCTGCATGCCTTGATTTCTTTCTTTTCCTCTCCACCTTCATTGTTGTTAGCTCTCGATGTGGAATGAGCGAGAGGGCAGGGCACAGCACGCAGGATACCGGAAGTAGGGCAGGTGACGTTTTTTGGAATCGCAGAGACTAGCGGTTGTTCAAGCCAACCGAAGGGTTTGGCCATGTTTACAGATGTTGTTGATTGCAGGGTTAGTCTACCCGGCCACATATTCTCCCACCCTCTTCCCCCATCGTCTGTGGCAAGAGCATGGGAAGCTTCAAGAGGAATTGACAGCGTCACCTAACGTGCTCATACACTCGCTATGACGACAAGTTGACTCTCCACACCGCCGCAAGTTAGCAATTATGACTATACCTAGATATGAATTGAGTGTTAGTTGTATCGGGTTCTCTCCCATCCGTTCGGAATATGAGATGGTGCTCTTGGAGTCAGTGGCGTCGGTATAGCTAACAGAAACGTCGCGAAACTAGAAATGGTCTTATCAGAAGCATCGTCTCTGGATCGCTGGGGCCATGGTGGGTTTTTGGTGATTCTGATTCGCACTTGCGTGTTGTTTGTTTATTTACCGTTTTCCGTGATTGGCACTCGACTTACAGTAAGCGTCATGTGAGCAGAAAGAGTGGGAAGTAGCCAATTGCGGGAGGGCACCAAGACGCTAGGATGGGAACGCAACGGGCGGGATTGGCGGGAGCGGCGGGGTAGTGTACATCTGCGTGTTTGATTGATTGCATGAGTCGTGGAGAAGACGCGTTAAGTGCGTGCAGGAGGGGCTTTTGGGGGGGCTACATTGGAGGGATCATTAAAGCCCCAGTGCTTTTCTCGGGTGCACCCTTCTTACATGTTCTTTCCACACAGCACAGTCTTCCCGAAAGTCTACAACACATTCAGATTAGATTAGGTAGGGTGCATGCTACATGTGGTAGTAGGTACCTAGCTACTGACATGGGGGCTACCTATCTCGTCCATAGTCCATGCTGTACACTATCTACCCATATCTGCCCATACCATGTAGTACAAGTCGATGGGGAGTGCCGTTACCTTCGTGGTTGCTGCGCACCAATCAGAGATAATCAGGGAAGAGTGGCGGAACGGATAGACAAGGGACATGGCTCTCTCTCATTGGGCGAATGGCCAATGCGATGATATGAATGAACCACGTTCACCACGCTTGACCACGTTCACATCGACTTGGAGGGAGTGCCGGCCAGGATATCGGCGTAGGAATATAATAATACGAAGGACCGCCCCTCAATGCGCTCCCAATGCGCTCCCAATGCGGAATTCATCGAATGTTGTAAAAGTCAAGAAGACAGACAAGGACACTGAGTATAACGCAGGCGCCCACTCCCACCCGGGACATCCCATCTAGAACAAAACGCCTCCCTCCCGTTTTAGCTATAGTTCTGACCTCTTTAACTTCGATAGTTCGTCGTTCGGCCGCCCCTCGCATTCCTGTACCCGGCTGGCGCAATCTATTATTCTGACTTGATCCATAGTACTTCGGTACTTAAGTACAGTGGTACGCATAGTCTGCCTCGACGAGCTAGCAGCAGCCAATAGGGTGCCAGTCCTGCAAGCTCTAGCGCAAAACCCCCCGGTCGCTTCTGGTGGCCCTTGCAGTTGGTCTCACCACAGTGACCCAGATCGAGCAGGTTGATTGGAGCAGCAGCATCCCTCTCCCGCTGAGCAGCCTGCGACATCCCGGGCGGGGTTTCCCAACCTCTCGATTTCATGGTCCCTGACCCAGAACACTCAACTCACTCACTTACTTCACTCAACTGGTCGAGTCAACTTGCCTATTTGCCTGCCTGTGGTGCTGTCTGCTGTTTGGATAATAGGTTGTATACCTACACTGCAACAACCAACTCATCAGTTCCACTCTCTATCTCAATACCCAATCTTCAAATCCACCTCGCTGTCATTTGAAACTGGTCGTCACACTATTGTGTATCCTATTAAATATAGAACTCTGTCTCTCCCTTGCTTCCGTACGTGGGGTTATTGTCCAACATCGGCCTATACGATTCGGGCCGGCATTACCTTATTTGAGCAACTAGGTTTAATGGTATACAGTTGTTGAGACCAAACGGCTTCGTGTCAAGTTGTAACCCCCGGAAACTCAAAGGGCGCATTACCACAAGAAACGCATTTCCTTCCCTGATCATATCAGCATATCGTGATACCGCTTTTGAACTCGACGCATAACTTGAATCAGACAACAACTGAAAGTGAAAGAGAAAGAACCGAGTGAGAGAGTACAAGGTTGCGACGACAGCCCTGTCACTAGAGCCCGTTCGCCTTCGATGCAGCCGCTGGTATCGGTGAATACGCATACGCATATCTCACTGATCAGTTTTCACGTCACTCCCAGCACCTTCTTAGCTGCGCTTATCTGTTTCTTCGTTTTCCTCTTCACATACGTTATTGCAACTGGCGGTGTGCCCCTGAGAAGCCTCTCGCCAATTCGATTTCCCAGCTTTGGCAGAAGAGCGCCGCCTATCGTTACCCCCGACTCGCTTGTGATTGAAGAAGTTGAAGAGATACGATTCAATAAGGAGCTGCCAGCATTGCCCGCTCCTAGACGACCTCTCCTTCAGCTAACGCAGACACCGCACTCCAGTCGATCTTCTTCGAGTCGCAGCTTGCGATCTCTATTCTCTTCGCGCACTAAAACCCTCCCCAGTCCGACTCCGATCTCAGACCCCAGTCCAAGATTAAGCTCAAGAACAAGTTCGAGCTCAAGCGCAAGGACCTCAAGGACCCAAAGTAACGCCGACAAGCAACTAGTTCGCGTCGCGCGAGACGATGACGTCCATGTATTACTCAGAGGCCAGTCTGGACGACGCCGACTTCGCGACCCTAGCGTCGCCGCCACCGAGGATCCCCAGTCACCCACCGGCGCATTCCGACTGTGGCTCCTCGGTCGGGGTTCCCGACATCAACGACGAGAGCGACGACAACATGGATGACGATATCTCATTTGATAATGGCAACTATAGCCCGCCTGCTTGGCGGCGCCTCGAAAACGGTGACCGCTGGTACGGAAATTGGCGCAGCGGAAACGATGTTCTCGTCCGTCGCGCTTTGAAAAAGTCATTGGCGCTTGATCTCGACTACGAAGGCGACATCTTTGAAGCTGCGCGCAGAACTCGCCTACCTACCGGTAGTCTAAGTCCTGAGAAGGGGCGCACACCTGAACCAGAAGTCAGAGACGATGACGATACCTTAGTTAAGATAAAGACTGAAAGCATACCTCCGATGAAGCAAGAGGCAGTTAATGAGGACCCGGCGGAAGACCCGAGACAAAACAAACTGTCGCGCGTGTCTGCGACTCCCGCTAGAGACAATTGTGAGTGATAATTATCCCGGGGCTTCGTCAGTCACATATCCTAATCATATGTTTTAGATATTCGATTCGCGGTGCGCGCAGATATTCAACAGCGCACAGAGCCAATCGATGCTGCTGTCAACTTCTTCCAGAGCACTTATCGCGCTGTCACGAAGTCATGGACCAGCTTCATCTTCGCTATGTTTGTGGCCATGATGTCGTTATCCACGACACGTCTAATCTTCCAACCTACTACGTTGCGTCCCGTGCCCGACCTTGTGAAAGTAGCAGGACTAGCGCGCTCTTTTGAACCCCTCATTTACTACTCGGAGAATGGTGTCTCCCAAGTAGGCGATTTGCAGGCGACCGGAGTCGCCGTGTGGGATCTCGGTGAAAGCGTGCGCTCAAGTAATATGACTTCGGCGCCGAT
This sequence comes from Xylaria cubensis, assembly GCA_022385715.1. Lineage (NCBI taxonomy): Eukaryota > Fungi > Ascomycota > Sordariomycetes > Xylariales > Xylariaceae > Xylaria > Xylaria cubensis. Next base: position 171,667 of record MU279052.1, read on the forward strand.
CATTGTCAAATCGCTTGATGAATTGTCCGACAGTCTCAAAACTCTCGCTGTGGAACTCACAAAGTTCTTCGCTAATGTCGATGGCGATATCGACAGCATTCTGATAGTCATGGACTGGGCTCGGCGCGAACTTTCCCAGCTACACTCCCTTCCGAGTCCACCCCTATCCACAGCTTTTTCAAATATTCATAGCTTCTTATGCGCTGCTGGCCTTCTCGAGGACCCAAATACGGGTGAACGGACGAGGTTTGGAGTCGCAGCAACAGCCATGTTTGGCATGTCGCAATCCCAGCACACACAGCAAACGTTACAGCGCGCTTTCACCGAATTTCTGTCCGTTCTTGAAGAAGCTATAGAGAATGAACTGCAGCACTCGCTCGCGCTTTTTGGTTTATTCGAAGCCATTGATAGGCAGTTCCTCAACCTGGGCCGTCTCGTTGTCCGCGAATCAAGTCTTCAAGACGAACAGCACGCGGATCTTCTCTCTTCGCTGTGGACGCGCATCCTTGGGGCCAAAGCGAGCGAGGTGAAGAAGTACGAGCGCAATCGCGAATTACTGGCCAACGTACGCGAGAAGACGGTGCGCAATAAAGGTATCCTTGTAGAGCACAACGGCAGGCTCCTCACCCTCAAAGCGAACCTCGAGAACCTGCGCCGCAAGCTTGTGTCACCTCTTGTGCGAAGCGTCAACAGCAGCACCCTCACTCTCGACGACCAGATCAAGGGCCTCGAGGACGTCGGCGTCTATCTGGAGGGCGTCCGCGCCAGGCAAAAGGGGAAGCTCATGGAGATGCTCTACGGCGACACAAGCGGCAAGCTCCGGGCCCGGGTGGCGGCTACCGCTAGCGCGAGGCTCTTGGACGAGGACGCTCACCACCGATCCCTCTAGGATAGGGCGCGAGGTGTCGTCACTCAAGTTATCAGCAGCAAGTCTCTCGCCACCACACGGAAGGAGTGTGCCGAAAACGATTGCGTACGGAGCGTCACTGTTATCCTGGACGGCGACCCCGTCGAGTAGGTGCTTTTGCTTGTCGTCGCGGCAGGCATTGGATTGATGAATGAGGGCCAGGGCGAGGGATTAACAAGGACGAAGTTTCGTGGCCGTGGGTGGATATCCAGCCACCTTTTACGTACCAGCCCTCAAAAAAGGGATATCAGCAATACCCTTGCTTGTTTGCGGCGTTTCGGTCTAGACTAGACGGGTGGGGTAGACACGGTTCGCACAAGGTAATTATCCCCATTTCATTTGTTTGCTCAATTTTCTTTTTCTTTCTCGGTTCTTATACGTCATATGAGCTGACAGCTAACTCAAGAACAACAGCCACGGGAACTTTTTTGATTGGCACGCATGTAATTTTTTTATTGGTATCATTGTTGCTATTATTGTTAATTTTTTTGGGTTGGGCAAATGGATGGGCTTTGCGGATGTTTGTATGTGTCTCGTCGGTGTTGGGTGTTGGTGTTGGTGCTCCCATCCTGGACGGTCGGCTGCATGGAAGGTGTTTGTATCGCTTGGTTGTATTGTTGGAGTGTTTGATGTCACTTGTGTATTGGAGCTTGGCTCAACTGGGTTGTGTGGTGTTACTCTGTACTGAAGCGCAGGAATCGGATACATCTTTTTTAATTATTCGTTTTTATCATTCGTTGTCCTGTCCCTTTGTGTGTTCTGTCTACTGTGTATATCTACTGTACGTGCTGAACTTGGTGTAAGATACACGCCTATTTATAGGGGGCGTACTAAAGTATAGGAAGGACATGTATGTTCTGTTCTGGCACAGTAGATGTTGTAAATGTGTCAAGCGTAATGTGTATTGGTAAAAATAAAGCCTTGAGAGGAAGTTCTGCTGCAGTTTAGACTGGGAGTATAAAGAAAAAGAGGAATAGGTCCCCGTATGTTGGTTACTTTGATTCATTCGTTCCGTGGCTTTGTCATACGGATGGACTCAAGGGACTGGGATTACATTACCGTCCATGATTACAGTATCCTGCATACAATCATATAAAGCGGCAAGACTTATACAAGGCTTCAGATGCTCAAGTACCTCAGGTACATATCTAGGTACGTAGGTACCTATGGGGGGGAACCCCGTTTTTTAACATGCTGGTTCCAGCGTGATATAGCGGTTGCAGACCATGGTCAAAATAGATCTTCTAACATTGCACGGCTCAAAACACTTCAGTTCTAACCTTTTCAAACTGTACAATGTTAGAATAAAAGCTATGTTACTGCTAAAAACGATGTTACAGCAATGTTGAAATAAAAAAAGAAGGATCGGTCGAACTTCATAAATCAACAACGCAGTCGCGGTTGCAAGTACGGCAACTGGTAAGCTTAGTGCTAGGACGTAACCACCCATTTGTTACAACACTATAATACAATACTTGTAACAGACTGTTGGAATTTTGAACAGTATGACCTAAAAAGAACTTAAGCAACAGTATGCCCCAAAAAGGGGTCCGCACGGGTAGGTAGACAGACAGGGTGAGGGAGTACTGCAGTCTGTATTTAGGCAGGTAGCTGGCCCGTGACTTCCTCCATGTTTACTTTGGTAGAAAGAATATGGTGGAAGGTGCTGGTATGTTGTTTATTCTACCCAAGTTCCTAACCATTCCTACCTACCTACTACTTTGTTCGGATCTAGGTCTGTGAGGGTTGCTTGCATGAGATACTTAGGTAGTTATATGCTTAGGTTCGAGCATCTAATCGTCGTGGATATAAGGCGAGATGAGGGGAATACAGGGGCTAGAGGATAAAGAAGAATAGAGAGAGAGACAGGGAGGGCGAGGATACTTTACGCATCTGATATTGTGAACTTTGCTACTTATTTATCTTCTTCCACGAGATATTAAGCCAGAGGGCTCTCTTCGTGCTTGACTTAATGCTTGTTCTAGGAACAGGTCAAACTACGGGGAACTGATGAAGTAATCGTCACTACAGTCAGGAGTTAAAGGAAGAAGTGTACTTGAATCAACAACTCGAATTTCTGGTGTATCAGTACATGAAGTCCATTATCCTCTCTTTTGCGAATCACCTTCCACGAGTTCCGAAATACCAATCTTTCGTCAATAACCTAGGCCGACCAAATACAATGAACTGTGACCCAACTCGTTCTTTTTGGGGAGTGCCGAACTCGCGAATCGTATGTGGGCAAGAAAAGCAGACAGATAGAACATGGGTGGTGTCCTCCATACCAAACAGATGGAAACTGAAACTAGGCAAACATAGTAGCTTCATAGAGAAGCTAGACGAATCTCAACTGAGTTGCTGAAATATCCACAAGGGGGGTTGACCACTTGGCAACAATACAAGCAAATGCAGGTGCAAATGAACATAGATCGTCTGTAACAATCGTTCCTTCCGTCCTTATCCTTCCTCCAAACTCCGTGGTATGATTGTCGACAGTGAGGTAGTGACCCAACTCGCAACAATCCAATGCAAAATGAACAGAGATATCGTCCATAACAATTCTTCCTTCCTGTCCACAAAACTTCGTAAATGGGTAGAGACCTTAGATGTCTCTCGGTGGGACATGACAAGTCGGCTTATTCATATCTTCCCATGTAGCTTCAGGGTAGGTATTTTGTGGTGCATAAAGTGCGTAAGCCTACCTAGGTAGTTCAAGAAGATGCTTAGGTAATCGTCTAAGTATCAGTCATAGACGCGTCGCCGGCGTCCGCCTCAGCTTTGGCTCCAAGCGGTGTTCGTGCCATGATCTCCTCTTCGACGAGAGTCCATCCGGTAGCTTTGTCGCGGAGCTTCTCCGCCACCAAATTGAGACGGGGCGCAGAGACCCAGCAGAGCTTGTCGAATCGGTCTTGGGCTGTCATGAGCTCCTCGAACTTGGCGCCGAAGCGCTCGTAGGTGTCGAAGTACATGCCGAGCTTGGGCTGCTCGATGTGGAGAGTCAGTTTCTCGAGAGAAGGGGGGAGAAGGTGGACTAGAGACCAGTTTCCTGCGTCGTAGTCAATCTCCTCCTCCTCGTGATCGGTTTCCTCTTCCTCCGATCCTTCCTCCGACGATTCGAAGCCGGCGTAGTCCATGACGTACTCATCGAAGTCGCGCGGGATCTCGAGGAATCCGATGAGGAACTCGAGATCCATCTCAAGCGTTTTGAGATTGCCCAGCAGATGGAGGTATCCGAATGATGTTGCGAAAGACATCATGCCATCGTTGTAGAGTTCCAGGTGCTCGAGATTCTGGCCGTACTTGGACAGCTCGCGACCCATCCCGTCCATGCACGTGTCGACCTCGTCTGATGGGCGAAAGTACACGAAGGATCGCAGCTTAGGGAATCTGCACAGGATATCGTTGAGTCTACTGTCATTGAGAGTGGTCTCCACGAACTTAACAGCACGCGTTCTGGTACAAATTGGCTCTGGGCCTGAGTCCCAGTAGCAGTTGTGGAATTCAAGCACTTCCGCCTTCGGATGGGCAAACAAGTACTCGACCGCCGAGGCACTGACGCCTTCGAAGCGCAATACCTTTGCTGTCAGGAGATTCGGCCGATCATCACGGTATCCCCGTTGTGCGATGCTAAAGGTCTCAGGTTCTGAGTGCGGCATCTTGTATGAGTGCTTGGCGAATCGGAAGGATAGATGGGTTACGTGATGATAGAGAATTGTGCTAGGCTGTGAAATAATGGTGGCGAGGAGGGTGCAGTGGTATCTTTAGGCAGAGTTGACTGCGTGTGTGAACAACGTGAGTAGTGAATGTACTCTAGATACTGTGTGGAAACAGTTCTTAGGTATTAACTGCGAATATGTCAGATGCGGCGCCTGTATGGTTAGTATTGAGATTAATACGTACCGATATGTTCGTGTCTGCCTGCTAGAATACGTGGTTGATGGACGTTGGTATCTGTGTGTTTGGCTTCACCGCGTCGTAAGGCTACGCGGGCGATGTCAGTTTAGAATCAAGGAGTAGATAAGCAAAGAGTGAAGAAGTCGATGGAAATTAAAGTGAAGCAGTATATAAAGATACATGCTTACCTCGTGCTGTTTTCTGGATGATGCTGATGCTGATGACGATGTAGTGTTGGGTGTGATGCGTTGGAGTGGTTTGGATGTGCAGAGTGGGAATTGTGGTAGGTGTGGTAGATGAATTTGCAACGGAGTGAAAGTCAACGCAGCGTGAAGTAGGAAAGCAGGAAAGTAGAACACCTGGATCTGAGATTCGGGGTTATAAACAAATGCTTCACTACCTAGGCGACTTCCTGACAGGTGATGATTCACTGGCCTTCGGCGGCAAGTACGCAGGTACGTACTCTTTTTTGTAACCACGGTGACTGCGAAGCTTTAAACGCGATATCACGAGATCGCTGGGTAGGTAGGTAGGTAGTTTGTCAACGATGAGAGGTCCGTCCGGAGCTGAGGGTAGTTATATGATAAAAAGTAGTAAGGCAGGCAGCATAAATAAGGCCAAGCAAACACACAAAGCCTGAATAACGACTACATGTAGGCCTAAACACCGTTATTCTTTCATTGTTCCATTTCCTATGATGCTATTGCGTGTAGATATGCAACGCCTTCTTCCATGCTAACTCGTTTCTGCAGTGTCTTGTTCTTTCCCTCTCTTTTTTGAATGCCTACACGTATTATAATTCAATAGCTTCTTTAAAGATTGGTCTGAGCCCCTGATAGAGATCTTTGAAGAAACCCTGTTTCACTGAGGTTTGGAATCCATAATTTGCTGCTTCTTGAGATAGGGGGCGAATAAGCAGTGATATACACCTCTTAGCTAGAACTTGCGACTCGGGTTTGGAATCTCCTTGGCGTTCTGCGGTGTATTGCGGCTGTAGAACTAGGTGATAGCGCTTGGTGATAGTCTTAATACTAACACGATTCGCAACTGGCATGTGAGGTTCGGCTACGTAGGTTTTCGTATGTATGCTTGTATCGAACACCGGCTCTCTGATCACCATTCCGTCGTAACGCGTAGACCAGCGTCCGCCGACTTTGATTTCCGTTGATTTAAGCTCATCATCACGCTTCTACTTTTTCAAGCAGAGCGAAAAACAGCGGTCCCCATTTTCCACCAGAAGGATGATCCGGCAGGACCAGCCAGCCATGCTTCGTCTGTTCCGCCCAATCCCCAAGTCCTCTAGCAGCAAGATCACCACTACGCACGACAAAATCCCACTTGACGCCCAACTTCTTGCGTTCCTTCTGCACCAATTCCATCCCCTTCTCAATAACGCCATCATTCTCATCACTGCTCAACGAGCAGGTAGCATAGAGGACACGCCCACCGACGCGCACAGCCTTGAGAGCAGTCAAGAGCAAAGCGACCTGAGTCTTCGCCAACTTCTTCGACTGGCCCGATCGCCACGATGCCATCTCATCAGCCACCCTACCGCCCTGTTTCGCCTTCACATGCGCATGAATGACATGCCGTTCGCTCGAACACGGCGCGTCCAAGAGGACTTTGTCGTACCCGCCGGGACCAAGGGGTAGTGTCTGCACTGAGAACGGCTCGGTTCCATCGAGCTTGAGAACCTTCACCTCGTCCGACTTGAAGAGGGCATCGGGTAGGTAGGACTGCAAGTTAGAGGCAAGCCGCTTATTCCGTCCTGTATTCACCTCATTACTGTGAAGACAACCGCCCTCAAGGGAAGGTGATGCATTGTCATAGTTCCCGGGACGGAGAAACTGCGATAGCGCGACGCTCTTCCCGCCCGGTGCTGCGCAAAGATCGAAGATTTTATCGCCTGGTTTGGGATCTAGTAAGGTGACGGCGAGAAGCGAAGCAGCGTCCAAGTTCCAGTGTGTCATGAGACCGCTGGATGAGTCAGGCTGCGGTGGGGGGAACGTCGCCTCTGCTTCCGTGACATCCCATTGGTATGATTTGAGAGGAACCGATTCGCGTGACTCTTCATTTCCGGGGAATATAATGGCCTGCTGTTTTGCTACCTGCTCTTCGGAGAAGACCTTGGCCAAGTCAGCTACAGCAAAGCGATTGACTAGTGCAGCGTAGCGAGTAGGGGCCGTGAGCGCCGGATATAGCGACTGTTGCCATCTCTCAGCGCCGAACTGGACAGCATAGGTGCGGTTGAAAGAATCTTCCGCGGCTTGGGCCAGCTTCTTTTGTGCCTTGGTTAAAGCTGGCATTTCCTTTGGATGTTTGACCCGAAATGGGTCAGAGGCCCCTATCCCTATCTAAACACCCCTACCTATCGTATAGCACGTCGTCTCCTTGTTGTACCATTCCGTAACATAGCACAAGAGAGAGGCTCACAGGTCTGAAATTTTGTTTCCTAGACAACAAAATGTAACGAAATATCGAACCAGATACAGTAGGCAGCTAAGAAAGTCATATTAGGTGGATGGTGAATTTTAATCAATTGGAAAACGTTGCCAACCGCTGCCAGCTGTTAAACAGGGGATATGGGAGAGAGCACACACATATAAGAGACCGAAAGACCAATGGGCAGGTGTATCAATGTATATCACAAACTATATCATATAATTTCGTCTTATTCATAACTAATTGTTGTCTGTGTTCAGTCCCGATGTGAAGCATATATCCATTACATAACAATAGTAGTATGTACTGGTTGACGGACGATTCTTGGTTACAGTACAACCATCAGAAGTAAGGTCCTCAGCTTATTTTTGAAAGCAAAGGGAAATTCCATATTTCCTAACAAAGATACGAGAATTTACATAACGTCCTTTTCTCGTCCGATACATCACCATCATAAAATCCAGATCCGAAACCCCTCCCACTCCTTGTCCTGGCCGTATAACAGAATCGTTCCAGTTCACTCCTATAATAACAAAACACCTTTCATATTCTCGCATATATACTTTCTGGTTTATGTTGTAACTTTTACTGATTCAGCTAAGCCCTGGCGGCTGGGCGTGGAACCACCACTGGTCGGGCATGTTTCCAATTGGCGGCCATAGCATCTCCGAGTCGCCCGAATTGTCCACGGAGAACGCCATATCCATAGAACCAGCGAACAGGTCTTGAGTAAAGGGAATCTCGTTAGTCGGAGGTACAATTTCAGTGACGGCAGGGAATTCATTGGTCGCTGCTCCCTGTGCTCCCTGTGCGATTGGTGCGCTCGGTGCGCTTGGCAAAGCCGTGGCCGGCGGATTAGTTCCGCGCACGAGGTCAGCAAGGAAATCGATCTTGATAGCAAGATCACGCATCACGGTGGCTGCACCTAGAGAGGTGCCAAAGCTGCGGCCGAAGTCCTCGAACACAACTATTGATAGGTCGATCGACTCGCGAACATCGGCCGCGATGCTGCTAGTTGGGTATGCGAATAAATAGCCCGCGAGCGTGAGAGCAGCATTCCATTGCCATTGAAAGGCTTCATGGTAGCCAGTGAGGAGATCGGTATTCTGCACGACTTGATGAAAAATGCGTGTCACGGCAACACTGTGCTCTGCTGCGGAGGTAGCGTGGGATAGGCACATATCTCCTAGCGAAGAAGATTCGGTTACCAGGGATGGAAAGCAGATAAAAGGTCTGTAAAGGTTCAATCGAAGGCAATGGTAAAGGAGTTCAAGCAGTAAGCGCTGCCTTTGTAACCATGGAGGCACGAACTGCTCCACGATAATCGGTGATCGATCAGTAGATAGAGGTTGGCCATCGCCTTCGCGCTTCGTTTTGAGCGCATCCGGTACTGACTTAGCCCAATTGTCAAGAGGCTTCATTGCGATCGAGTGAAACTCTGCATATCGCTCCAACGCTACCGGGTCATCATAAATTACCTGCCCAGTGTGGCCGCGGTAGAATTCCGGGTATTTATCATAAAAGGCCGTATGTACCTCGCGGGCAGATAGCAGTAGATTCGAATTATATAAACAGTATGTAAGCCAGGTAGTATTCTCGTCGAGGAGCGCGAAGTCCGAACCAGCGAGACTCGCAGCCTGGTGGTCATGTGCTGGCAGACCACACGATGTCGATTCTGCATCTGCGTAAAATGGGCGCCCTAGCTTCATACAAACCTTGCTCTCGAGAGCAAATAAATTCCACCAAACTCGCCTACGGAGTTCTCTAGTAGCCAGTGGCAAGTCACTAGATGGTTCGGTATGCAACCCAAGCATGTGAGCCGATCTGACCGCGAGAGACAAGGCAATGTGACACATATTTTGGAAGGCTGCACAGCAGGTGTAGACTGCTGAGAGCGTGTGGCATTGTACTGTCATCAGGGTCGGTGCCTCCTGCTCATTGTAAAGCAGGCGCTGACATCGACGGTAGTATAATCTCCCAGCTATACTGGGGTCATCTTTTCCGACTTCTATTGCTGAAAGTGCTCTTGGGCTGTTGCGCTGGGCTATCGCCATGCCTACTTGCATGCTCACAGCAATGACAATATCGACAAGAGGCGAAGGTTTTCGCGGCTTGCCTGGCTTTGTTGCAAGTGAGCGGTAGTGTCTCCTGAACTCGGTCTCGTCTAGGATCGCCAATGTAGGGTGATACGACTGCCAGTACAAATTCAAGAAATACTCTTCTTGAGTGGGCGTCAGATAAGCCTCGTTCGAGACTGTTTGGCTGATATCCTTGGCATCCGCTTTGTCGTCATCGCCTGTCGGATTGCAATCCGGGGTAGCAAATGTCTTAGCAACCGACTTCAACTGTATCAGATCATCCGGGTGTAATTGTTGAAACACGGCGGATAGATATGTGTTCATTCGATTTATGAAATAGAACAGAGACGATGGACCGTACCACGTCTTTTGCGGTGATTGACCGGTGCTGGTCATGATACCACCCCAGACTGGTTGGTTCACGCCGGGAACATGAGTAGGCACACTAATGATGTTCGGTGTTGGGGAAGAGTCTGAAGTACCAGGAGGTGTCAAGGCGAAAGGTTGTGCTGGTGTAGCTGCAGCGACATTTGATTGTTTACTGCGCTCCTTCTTTAGCTGTTCCTCGAGCTCCTTGACCTTTTGCTTAAGTCTATCAATTTCTCTATGTTGTTGTCAGATACGCTGACTCACTCCCTGTCAGACACACGACTCGCTAACTTACCGATATGCCTGGGGTAGCGTACGTCTTTCGCCGGGGCTTTTGTTGATACATTGTTCTCCCCTACTTACGCAGTTTCTGTCAATGCGACGGTGTGTTAGTTACCTCTATGCTAAGGCTACACCATTCGACAGCCATTTCAAGCCAGCCGAAACGGCAGAGCCACAGTACGTATCTGGTCCCGAACCAGAGTAGGAACGCTCCGTGTACTAACTTGCAGGGCACATTATTATCGCATTTTATACGGTGCATCCGGCAGCTGGAGTCTTGTCAGAGGCGATGATACTATGCAGAGAAGGGGGCTGAATGAGACGGCGGCAGCAGCAGGAAAGCTTACGAATCGCAGGCTCGAGCAACTTGTTGTCGCTTAGGCCTCAAGGGGGCCTCGAATGATCGCGGATTAGAGGCCTCTAACATTTCATCCTTATCGCCCTTCATCCCCGCGGCTTTGGGGCCTTCAAAGGTAGAGTACATGGCTATATTGCGCCCCCGGCTTGCGGCCCGGAACCACTGCCGCTGACACAGTCGCCGCAGCTAGTTCTGGGAGCAATTCAACTTGTACTCCGTTACTCAACTTCTGAAACAAATGCGAAAATGGCTTGGAGATTGTTACTGAGAAATAGACGTGGAAGAGAATGGCTTAGGAAAGTAGACGAAGGACGTTAAACTAACCTAGTTAGTTGTAAGGCGCGGTTTCAAAGCTGCAGCATTGGAGGATGCTCCAAACTCTTTAGTAGCATAAATCAATCTAATCCCCGATCTTGATAATCAATAGCACAGTGCCGCCAGCTTGAACTGGACTTAGTCACACCTATCGGGGACTAGTCTACCCGAGTCCATATTCTTATATACATGATATGTATAGATTAATAATGTGGCAAACCCCAGCTTCTCTATGCTTCTTCCCAGAGCGAGCAGCCCACGTGAACTCTCCAGCGCTATTTAGTTAATCATTGCCAAGGTGCGTGACTTCATTCATAACTGATACCTTACACCATCATTACTACGTAAGAGTACTTCAAACACAGAGACATACAGAAACCAGTTTTGTATTACTTACTAAAGGAAATTTTAGACGTGAGCCTGTCTAAAGGCAACTACCTATCCGAGGATGTAAAAATACATGTCAAACGCACGATCCTCGTCATATGTGTCGAAATACTCTGGCCGAAGCATTGCCGGAGATGCTTTTGGCTTGCTATCAGCATATGTCATTTTATAACGTACTGAGAAGTCTGTAATAAGTGCCTTCTTCACCTTATCCGATATTAGTGAGGGCTTAGCGCCGTGGTGAATGAGGAAACATGCCATCGGGTACCTTTTTAACCGTAACGCAAGGTTCAAAGGCGTTTCTCCGACCGTCGCCCTCGACGGATATGGCAAGTGAAGTGCGAATCGTTTTAGGGCCGTTGCGTTTTCTACGCTTGTCACCGTGTTGACGGGAAGCCCGGCGCCGATCAAAGCGCGCAAAGCTATTATGTTGTTTCGAACAATCGCATAATGGACGTTCATCAAGGTCCCAACTTGTTGTTCGGCCAACCACTCAATCGAGGCATCGTCTCTATCTCGTATGGCTTGCCCGACCAAGTATTCGTGAAGATCCTCTGCTGAGGTTAGTTGCAGTTGGAGGTAGCCGCCTTGACTCATAGCTCTATAGAGAGATTGTACGAAGGGTAATGTGTCTGAGGACCTACACAAGTTGAAAGTCCCATACTCTAACTTAAGACCTAGGTCGATATACTGATTGAGGAAGAAGTTCGCCGTTTTAAGGTGAGCCAACCGAGATGCAAGGTGCGCAAGAGTGCCATCGAAATATGGGAATGTTGTGCTTGTCGGGGCTATCAAACTCCCAATACTAATCAAGTAGTCGATGATGTTCCGATGATCATCGCTTTTCTGGCAGTTGACCGCGACGGCAAGCCCGTAGTAGAGTACCACACGAAAGCTATGCTGATGCCGTCTGGTAGGAAGCAAAGGTTCAAGGATAGCTTTAAGAAGGTCGCAAAAGCCTGCGCGAATAGGAAAACTAATTTCTTCCTGTAAGGCGGCGTCGGGGCCTATAAGGGGTTGGGCTCCTTCACTAGGGATGGGCACCCCTGCCCTGTAAAGCATCAAAGCGCACGATTCGAGGTCTCTATGCTCTTGTCCAACGGTTCCAAGCGCGATGCCTTTTAATAACGCAACTCCTAAGGCTGTGGTACATCTAGTCCTATGCGGTTGGGTTGCTTGGTTTAACGGCTGGCACACTGCATGAGTGACGGCTGAAGAATGACAGTCATCGATCACAGTAGTACGGTAATTTTGGGGACCGCAACGAAGCAGGGGGTTTGCGCCCATCAGAAGGAGAAGTGCTACCGCACGAGGCCTACCTAGCGAGGCGGCGTGTATTAGGGGCGGTGGGAGAGTTGTGGGTGACGGACCCCAAACACCATTAATACTAGTGGGACAATAATCAGTATATACCCGAAGAATGCCTTCGATTATCGAGTTATTAGCGCCATCTTCCAATGCTTGATATAGGAGCGGCCTCATGCTTCGCGTTACATCAAGCGGAACTGAATGATCTGTATGTCGGGTTTGTCTTCTCACCTGATCTTCTGCATCTTGTAAGTATACGTTGAATCCCGGTCTAAGAAAAACCTCAGGATAGGCGTTTACTATGTTGATGCGACTGGAATGATCCATGTTCGATATATATAATAGCAACATCTCTGGAGGGGTGTCGATCCAAGTCGTGATACGAATATTTGGATTACGAGACATCTTTTCGTTTTGTTATTCGTAATAATGATGTAATTTGTTGACAATTCCTTACTGGTCGTTTGAGATTCTGATGATAATGACAATTCTGTTATGATTTACAAACTTTTAGATTCGTAGAGGTTGAGGTACGAATTTCCGCTATAAATATACTTCGACCTCATGATAATACAGCAAGGTTCTGTTATTGTTTGGCGATCCCTTTCATTGTTCGGCAAAACAATCTAGCAAAGGAATTGTCTGCAACCCTTACCATGAACAAGGTGTATTGTAATGGGATTGTAGCTCTTGTTTATGCATTAAAAGGGAAACCCGAGCCGAAGTCACTCACGGTCTATTATTGTTAGCGAAAAAGTAGCCCAGTGCTATCTGACAGCGTCTCTTCTCGGATTCTATGCTTTAAGATAGCTAGTATTGTGCGTATGAATACTCTAGTCAACAATTTGTCTTTATTAATGAATCACTGTAGAAAGTTTGCCGTATATGTGGACTACAGGAAGTATAGTCGTAAATTTGCACAGTTATGCTAGCAACATATAATCAACGTTAGAACAAGATGCTCTGGGTCTTCTTTTGAAGTAATAGAACTTAGAGTCCTTTGCTTCTCCATAATTCTTTTTGGAACTCTTTCCCTGGGAATCTTCAGCAATCTATCGGGTGTATCGCTCTAGGTAAGGTGGTTAACCACTTGACGTTTGAATAACGCCATCGAATTTGAATTCAAAGCAGCCCAAAAGATTGGGGGCAAGCCAGCTTCAATCCATTTATAGGGGGTTCATTTCTTTGTCAATTGCAGAAGGCTGTTGGTATAGCGCTGTTTTCAACGAGCTTCGGGTCGCCCTTTCACCTGCTAGGTGCTGAAGTTATGCGAGAGTAGCTGGTACCACTTACCGTTGTCCTTATAGAAGCTCAAAGTTACTTTCTGCTGGTTAAAGATGCTTATATTAATCACATTCAGCTTTTCTTTTGCTGCTAACTGCACGTTCAGTCGTTGTTATTACTACGAAAATAGAGGTATCGATCATGAAGACGATTACTTTAAACTTTGTCCTATTCGTGATATTAACTCCTAGATCCCTATGGCAACAAATATTGTAGTTTAGAAGCTTTTCATCGATATGCAAGGCTATCAAGGATTTAAGCTTGACTTTACAAGAGATCAGAGATATGTCACATAGCACCAACAGGAGCAGAGTATTAACAGCCAATGCTACTAGCTGCTTCGACTTAGTTAAGCTGCCCTCAAGGTTGCGGACGGGCGCGAACGGATTGTTGTTGATGAGACCTTCGAGTTCTCTTCGGATAGGCATTCATGATTATTTCACATTGACATATAGCTTCAAGAACGCTGTGGTCGTTTTTTGATCTTTTGATCAATTTTGAACGAAGACTCAACTTGCCTAGACTCTACGTTACTGCATATCTTGCATCTGAATAATCTTTCTTGTCTAATTATTTCCGTATTTTCAGTGATGTGTATCACCATAGAGATGAAGTTTCGGATTCCGGCTCTTATGAAGGCACGTTTCTACATATTAGGACGGAACGTCTAGGAGGGGACAAGGGCACATTATCTATTAATAAGTCGAGATGCATATATACTTGTTACTTGGTGAAAGCTAATTTGTACCCTCTTTCGTCTTTATTAACTTGTTCTGTCGCGGTCAAGCGAGATGCACACCTAATGTTGCTTTAAATGGCATGCCAAGAATGTCCTTCAAGTGCACTAATTAGCCCAATCCCGATCCTCCAGCTTTAACCGAGATTGCGGGGAATCTCGTCTCCTAGGGTTCGTCTGGCAATACGAAGATTCTGGCAAAAATCACCCACCATGCCAAGCAATACTGTACAGTGCCAACCCACTACGTTAGGACTAGCTGACACCTGTTAACCACCTGTAATAGCCACTTGTCCGGCCATTTGCGCGGGTGCATTGGGCTGTTCCGGGCCGGTCAACAGCCGGCTATATTAGATCTGAGGCTAGATTCAGACGTAGATTAGAGGGCGATAAAGCTGCTTAAGCAGCCTTCACTAGCCTGCCAGCAGCTTTTGCTATGCATATATCTACTTAATATATATACATTTGTTCATCTTTGGTGCTTTGGTTTTGTCGTTGTTGTTGTTCTAAGTAGCTAATCTACCAGGGCCTCTGCCTCTGTATTAGTAAATCAGGTATGAGCCGTATATAGAAATAACAATTCGCACTGTAATTCATTGCTTGGCATGGTGGGTGATTTTTGCCAGAACCTTCGTAGTCAGCGATGATTCATTTTGATACAACCGATAAGGACGATTCTTTATTTAGTTCAGGAACAACGAATGAATTATTTTGCCCATTGTTCACTATGTTAACTGTACCCGAGAACGGGAAGTAGTGGAGATGGTTCCTTGTTCGTGGAGCTTAGCTCAATCTACATATATAACAAAATTTACATCCGGCATCCTCTGGAATTAAAGATGAGGTTCAAGCGGGCGATCACATGCCCCTCTTATGCACAGTACTTTAAATAGGTAATCATCTCCTGTCATCAAGTTGCGTAGAAATTGGTTAGATGATGCGGTGTGTAATAGTATAGCACAGTCCACAGTAATGCAGTGTCCTTCTATCAAGGACCAACCAAGCGAGGGCTCATGGGTTGCTAAGCCTCTTTAAGGACAGTCTTGGCCCCAAAGTAACTCGATCTGGAAGTTAAAAGCAGACCCCCGTGCCGCCAATCCACAACCCACGCCGCCTGAATCATTTTTGGAAGTAAGCACCATTGGTTTTCTAGAAGTATAAAGCGTCAAGTGGAAACTAAGTATATGTTGATATGCAAAGCTGGATCGTGAAGCGTGATGTCACAATTTATCAAACTAGTTGAAAACTGACCTAGAATCGAACAAACCCGAGAAGAACAGATCTCGTATGATCCCTGAGCCCACTCTTGCTGAGCTAAGAATCAATAACTTAGTCCTGTATGTCATTACTTAGACTGCGGTTTAATCTACATGGCTTGTCGGCAATCGGCCAATAAACAATACCCACTGGAAACAGGTCCGCCACATGGACTTAGCTCAGCCTCTTTGCCGGTTGCTACCGGCGGTGATTCGGGCATAAGAAGTGGCCCTATCACCTGGTATCGTGCGGCGCAGCACTCAGGTTGGATTAGCGATTACCTTGAAACCGGTCTGCGATCTTCTGCCAAACGATGTCATCTTCCCATTAAAAGGGGTGTGGATGCTGAGCGCCAGGCTTGGTTAAAGCTGATAAGCTCTCAAAATTGCTTATAGTAGCATCAAACGTCGAGTCTTTCGATTTCAGACGTCTTAAACATCTCCACCCAACCGAAACAGCCAGGATGCAACAAAGAAGGTCTCACAAAAAGTCGCGACGCGGATGTTTGAACTGTAAGAAGTGGCACACGAAGGTACGCCTTTTCGTCTGATAGTCTGTCTGGTCGACATGTCTCCGACTTAAACAATGACGCGATACGACGCGAATCCCACTGATCTGAACAAGGGAGCTAAGATATTTCAATGGTAGTGTGATGAATCAGGCCCGCCTTGCAACAACTGCACTCTGCGGAATGCGAAATGCGAATATGCTTGGGCAAAAAACGACAAAATAATTGCGCTAGCGCAATCTAGAAAATCATCATCGAGCAGTGGTAGTAGCTCGGGAGAGCGCAGCTTGAGCGAGCCAGGCGGCCTGGTGATGAAGGAATGCCGTAGGATGCTGGAGCTCGAGTTGATGCATTGGTGGTCGACTTCGACGTACAAAAGCCTCTGCAGCGTGCCGGAGGATCACCACTACATGCAATTCATTATGCCTCAAGAAGCCCTGCGCTATGACTTCTTACTAAATGGCATCTTCGTTGCTGCCGCCCTCCACAGGTCTACGATGACACCCGAACCAGAGGCCAGGGGATATTTCAATATTGCGATGGAGCTCTGTAAGTGACATCCGGGTCATTAAATGGGTGTTAGGAACACCTCAGCGCACCTTATCCCCTTCAATCGGACTTGATGCTGACTTTAATGCCAAGATGATAGAGCAAGTCGCTCATTTCGGACACATTTGGAGAAAATGAACCCATCGACACATCACATACTGTACATTTACTCTAGCATGACGGCTTTCATCAATATTGCATTCTCCCAATGCAATTTCTCCGAAGGCAACGAACTTAACACCTTGTCCACAGTAGCTGTTGCTTTCGACCTTTTGAACGGCAGTAGTAAGTACACCAGAACTGATTTAGTTTTATTAGGATAGAACGGATGCATCTTCATTAAGCTCCGGAATATACACGTAGAAACAAATGTGCTGACCCCTGTCTGCAGTTAACATTGCGCAAACTGATTTTCAGCGGCTTCTCGATAGCCCTGTTCCCATCCGCGCATATCTAAACTACGGCATCGCAACGGACGTGACGCTGCATCATGACACGCGGATTGCGCTCTCTCGCCTGCAGAATCTCAACGAATTATACCATAGCTCTCGATACCAAGGAACAACGCCCGCATCAAGTGACGAGCTAAACATCGCAACTACCCCACTCAGCGACACGACTGTCTCGACGACATCTGTAACGTCCGCTCAGCCATTTGAGGCCGCCATCGGACTACTAAAGCTCTGTTTCGCCGAGGAACAGCGCGCGCTTCTGCGCGGGTTTTCCTTCGTGTTCCCGGGCGGCGCGGGGCCGGACTTCACGGCGGCCGTGAAGGCGTACGACCCCATGGCTCTGCTCATCATCATGCACTGGACTGTGCTAATCGAGCGTGCTGGGAACGAATACTGGTGGGCCAAGGACCTGGGGACGAGGTTGGCTATCGGCATTTGGAAAGCCATGCAGCTTTTCCCACCCAGGTCGCCTTCGCCGGCGCTACTAACGCCTGAGTGGGGCGAGAGCATCTCGTGGGTTTGTTCACAACTAGGTTTACCGGATTTTATAAGGGCATGAGGACGGACGGTATAGATGAATCTTTAACTATCGGGCATTTTCGGCGTTAAGAGGTGTTGGTTCAATGATATATACCCAACTTACTTCCGGCTCTTATCGCAATAGGTGGCCTCGAATGCACGTGTATAAACTGTTATAAAATGTATGTACTGCAAACGACTCGAACCTTTTTTTTGTTACACTCTTGGGTTACCTTCGTCTACCTCTTGAATCTCCCTCTGAAGTTACAGTATTAGACTATTCACTATTTGGTAACACTAACGGACTCCGTTGATCTATCTACTAACTCCGTGTATTCCTAATGTATCTTAGTTTTGGTTTAGGGCCCTTTCTCCACCCATTTTTAGATGCATTTCGTAACCGCACTTAAAGACGATTAGATATCCGATCTCAGTTTAGCAGCTCGTATTGTAGTTAAGAAGAGTAGTACAATTTAGATACGAGAAAAGATTGTCACCAATTCCCCGAACACTCAAAGAGGACTAGTCAGGTACGAACCATAAACTACACAAGAGAGGATATACTTCTATGTGACGTAGAGGACCCGATCAGGCGGATTGATCCACTTGCTCCTTATCACGAATTGCATACTAATTCATGATGGTACTTACTCATCAGACCTTCCATGACGCTTACATGATCAATGTCATTGTTCCGGAATTGCAATAAAATCTTGCCAAATAAAAGAAAGACAAAGAGATAGTCTGGAGATGTAGAATCCAATCCCTTCGAAATAAATTCTTGAATTGATTAACCTTGTTAATCTTACTACACCACGACTAAAAAGAACTGCAATGGCGTCCGCACGAGTATTTCGGCCTTTCCTTGCTAGTGCGCAACGAGCTCCCCGTCCAATCGCGAAATTAGTTGCAGGACAAGCTGGTGGCAGACGGTTTCTAAATACAGATACTGCCCCTGTTCTATATTCAGCGCACGCAAAGGTCAAAGGCGCTCGCACCGGGTATGTGCCTCTTTGTCAACTGTTCACCCCCTTCCCCCCTTCCCCCCACGAGTCATTCATACGAGATGAATGGAGGCAACCGTTTATTTAGCGCCGGCCACCACCATACTGAAGAGATAAAACAGCTTCCTAATCTCGCTCTATAGACACGTGGAGGGCGATGACTTGAGAGTCGACTTGACAATGGCAAAGGCGCTCGGAGGCAAGGGCGACAAAGGAAAGACGAATCCGGAGGAGCTCTTCGCGGCCGGGTACGGCGCGTGTTTCCAGTCGGCCATGAATGCCTCAGCGGCATCAATGGGGATCAAGATGCCCTCGGATCCCGAGGACAGCGTCGTGGCGACGACGGTGCACCTCATCGGAGACATGAAGAAGCTCGACATGGGCATCCGCGTCGATATGAAAGTCTCCATCCGTGGCTTAGAGAAGGACCAGATCGAGAAGATTGTCGAGAAGGCTAAGGAAGTCTGTCCTTATAGTCGCGCTACGCGGGGAAATATCACTACGAATGTAGAAGTTGAACAGTTATGATTGATATAACTCTTTGTCAGGGAAAAGTTGGGTATCAGGAGTCTTGTTAACTTTGGTGTACTAATTCCTCGTAAAGACGGAAGGTAATTAATACAATCCCCCATATCTTAAGCCTTCATTCCATTATGAGGATCATTGTGAGATATTGCCAACAGATGAACAGTATCTTCTCATCCCTGAGTACTATTTAAGAAGGGCTTTGAGAGTATGAACAGAGCGTCGCCACTATTCACAACACTCTGTGTTTTCTTCGCGATTGTGCGGATCTGACACCCCTTCGCTTCTTTCGGGGCGAGCACCTTGATCTCCATCTTCATTGCTTCCAACACTGCTACCACTTGGCCCTCACCAACGACATCGCCCACTTCAACCTCAATCTTCCACACATTCGCAGCCATCGGCGATGGAATGGTGACTGAATCGTCATCTTGAGTTGCTGTCTCTTCTTCTCCTGCAGCTTCATTCAATGCCATCTCCGCAGCCCACTCCGCATAGAGACTGTTCTCTATCGCCTCTTGCTCCCTCAGTGCCTCACTTTGCCTTCTCTTGAATTCTGTGATATCAGGATCAGTTTGAGCTCGTTTCATAGTCTCAAAAGCCTCCTGAATGTCGAAAGTGGATGACGAAATCTGCCATCTGTATCGCCCCGCAAAGTAGTCTCGGGCGAGCGAATCATACTCTTCGACGCTGACCTCGAAAAACCTAACCTTGTCGAATGGCTTCAGGAGCCAAGGTTTTTCAGCTGTGAAGCCTGGCTTGGTGCCGAAAGTGTCCCACATCTCCAGGGTCCTCGCCGCAATCATGTAGCCACCAGGCGCCTCGATCGAATAACCAGCCATTATAGAACCGCCGTAGCCGATAGTGCCTCCCGGTGTAGAGACTCTGGTTGGGTTATATTTCTGACATGTGAGACTCTTAGGGCTGAGAGGGTAGAACATTGGCGTGCCGCAGAAAAAGCCCACTGCTGGCACAACAAATTCTGTTTGGAGGATCATGTCAAATACTTCGCGACGAGTAGACAGGCCGTTGCATTTTCTGATGTACTCCAAATTATCTGGAAGATAAACTGCCTTGTTCCGGGTTGTCTCCATGTATCGTCGGATACAATACTCAATGTCTGGATGGTCCATTACGAGGGGGAGTCGAACCTCCCGGCAATCTATCGGCAAATCAATTGCGGCCTCAATCTGCGACTGAACCTCAATGACTTGATCCAGGAGGTGTTGTTGAGATATTTCAAGTGGATCGTACTCGATCATTACTGACGAGATATGTGGGGTGAAGAGTAGTCCCGCGTCTACTTGTGACTGAAGCTTGTCTATCAGGAGCTTCAAGCGGCCAATAATGCTGATGTTAGCTAACTGTTCCCCTACCTCTACCAAGAGAAATCTATCTCCACCCTGTGATCGAATTAGGACTTCACTTTACTAATGAATAAACTTGTATCGATTCGTACCTGTCTATAGGTGGTCTTGGGTGGTAGCTCACTCTGGCCAGGAGAAGGAAGCGTTTTCAAAATCGCACCGTTCGACAAAATAGGAGTACGGGGAATGCCGCTTGGAAAACTGTCGGAAACGGTAGTCTTGCTGAAGACGACCTGCTGGATGACCGTTAAGTACTCCTCCACCCGTTCGATTTGCTTCACGGCGTTTTCTAGCGACACAGGAGTCAAAGTAAATGTATCCCCTAGCTTGAGTTGGCCCAACTTCCAGAGGTCTGCAGAAATAACTGTGGACGAGCAAATTAGACCTCCGAGATTAGGGCTGTCAACTGTTAATATGCACGACGAGTCCCCTCCCCAGTTCATTCCACCAGGAGACGGATAACCATAGCTACCATTAGGTCAGCGATCCGAGAACAGCAAGTTGTTGGTAGGAAGACATCTTACTCTAGGTAATTAGACGGATGTGAACCGGCTTCCCCTCCGCTCTTCCGTGCCCATTGTGGTACTGGCCCTAGCAATCTTACGCCAGATCTACTAGAGTTGTGGCCGACCTTCCACTTGGTGTTATACAACATATTTCTATCCTCAGCAGTCATGATGTCTTCAGAATCGTGGGGCCCTTGAAGCACATAAACTTCTTCCACACTCATGTCTGGGACCATGTGTGACGGCAACTCAAAATTGTCGGTCTCTGTCGGAGGGGCTGACCCCTGAACTTGTAGATGTAGGAAGTCCCCCGCGCGTAGTGGCCGCCCTTGGTAGCCGCCGTACTTCAAGCTTGGGGTTGTCGATTTTGACCCAAAGACCGACGGTATGTTGGGAAATCCTCCTCGAACCGCAAGATACATCCGACAACCGGCCCCTATTATAGTGCCAATTTTCAATCTTTGTCCTGCCCCAATGAAGAGAGACGACCATGTTGGTCGTTCTTTGCCGTCAATCGTGACTATACAGTTGGCACCGCAGACCGCAATCTTCGATGAAGACGTAAATAATAGCTCGGGTCCTATCAGAGTCATCTCCAGCACCTCAGCGCCTACAGGGTTCCCGACAAGAACGTTAGCGATACGGGACGAGATATTGTCCATTGGGCCACTCTTGGGGATTCCGTAGCCAATTGAAGGACGTGCCGGAAAATCCTGGATGGTGGAATAGGAACCGCCTGAAATGACATCGATTCCGCATGGTTTATACGAGAAGCGAGTGTCGAGGAAGTTCGTCAAAGTTTCTCCATTGGCAAATGGTTCAGACGAGATGACTGCTCCTACGAAGTCGAGATTGGTGGTAGGACCTTTCAGAACGACGCTTGAAGAGCAGACCTGACTCATCTTTTCCACTGCTTGCTCTCTCGTGGGAGCATGGACCATTACTTTTGCAAGTAGAGGATCTAAAGCTGTTACTACATGAAACATGCTGTTTTGGGATTTGGTCTGTTTACCATAATGCGAGCCAACATTCTGTCCCGTTTGGATCCAGGTATCTACTCTGGCGTCCTCTGTTGAGGGCCATCGTACTTCCTGGAAGAGCCCCGGACTCGGCGCAAAGTCGTGATATGAATCTTCTGCATAAATCCGAGCTTCAATAGCTACACCGGAAGGACCAGCATTTTGTAACGCTAGTAGCTCGGCTGAGGGGATTCCGCCCCGTCCTGCTCTTTCAAGTTCTGCCTGACGCAACATCAATAACACGAGGTCAACATTGTAGCACAATTCTGTGACGCCGTGCTCGACTTGCAATCTTGTGTTCATTTCCAAGAAGAAAAATTCGCCCGTATCATCATTGACGAGGAACTCCACTGTCCCCGCCGATTTATAACTGAGCATCGAAGCATAGTTGGTTGCAAATTTGATGAGCTTTTGTCGAAGTCCTGGATGAGCTTCAACAAAAGGACTGGGGCATTCTTCGATAATCTAGAGAATCAAAAGGTCAGGGGTATCAGCTTCTGATATCAGTCTCGAAAATCTCAGAAGGCCACCCACTTTTTGATGCCTTCTCTGGATACTGCATTCTCGTTCTCCGAAGTGAATTATGTCATTGCCATTGCCAAAAATTTGGACTTCAACATGGCGGCTCTGGGGGTAATACTTTTCGAGAAACACTCCTGAATTCTTGAATAGTCTTTCGGCGCTATTTTGAACCATCTCAAAAGCACGCCGGACATCCTCCGAAGAATGACAGATCTGTAAACCTATCCCACCACCGCCTCCGGTCGCCTTGAGCATCACCTATGTGCTTTGGCTCAGTATAAGATCTGCTAGGTTATACGCATTGGCCCCTTACCGGGTAACCTAGATGATCCGCTGCACTTAATGCTTCATCTTCTGAACCCAAGAGGTTGGTTCCCGGGATAACGGGTACCTTGGCCGCCTGTGCTATATCTTTTGCGCGATGTTTCAGGCCCATATCCCTAATAGACTTAGGTGACGGGCCCACGAAGGTCATGCCTTCATCGGCAACCTTCTGTGCGAATGTAGCATTCTCGCTCAAAAACCCGTAACCGGGAATCACGGCGTCAATGGAACACTCGCGACAGATTCGAATGATTTCATCTCTAGTACAATAAGTCAAATTTAGAAGACCAAAGATGTCACCAATTTTCAAGGGAGATTCAATTTTGATACACATACATGTCTAAGTATCCTGGTGTACCGTCACCTGAGAGTTGCACAGCTTCATCAGCCAATTTCACATGGAGTGATGTGATATCAGATACAGTGTATATGGCCACGCTTGTCACGCCCATGGCCCGCGCAGCATGAATGCATCGCACGGCAGTCTCTCCACGATTGGCGATCAATACCTTAGTGAGGAGCTTGTCCATGATACATACGTTTTGTTACAGGGCACAGAAACAAAAAATGAGGCCCAAAAACCACAATAATCGTGACTATTTTGTTGTGTCAGTGGTGGATAGGGAAGGGAACCCGGAGTAAATAGCAAACACATTATACCTCCATCTATCGAGTGGGGATACCCGGCAGCAGTGGGGCCGGTGAAAGTCGGCAATCATCGTGCTCTTGTTACATTTGAGATAGGAGTCGGACCCTAATTGGTGCAGTATCCAGATAGGATCGTTGCTTTTTCTGTCTATATCTGAGGAATGTCTCGGAACAAACAGTCCAATGAGAAACGTTTAACGGCAGGCCTGCCCATCAGACCAAACCGGCTAAATAGTTGTAATGCTCAGAGAAGCTCGATGTCAGTCTATCATTGTCATCAACTGCTAGCTTCTCAGCATTGAACTGATCCGGGCTATAAACTAAAATGCGGCTGGTTGCAAATGCCTTATTAGGTAAGTCTGCTGCGATTGGCTTCGGAGACTGATAACGGTATTCGTCGGGACGAGACCCGGGGTGCAATGACATAATTGGGGTTCAACGGGTAGCTGCAGTAGAGATACAATTGAAGCTCCGACATGAATGATCGCTACTTGAGACTAACTCTGCGCCTAGGACCGACCTCTGATATTTGCCCAACATTGATTTCGACCAAGGAAGCTGTCGCTCAAGATGGAAGGATTTCTGAACAAAATTGGCATTAATTGCGATATGGGTGAGGGTTTCGGGAAGTGGAAGATGGTATGCTGGTACCGCAAAACACCGTCGAGAATATGTTTCATTGATATTATCACACGAAACCGTGGTTAACTACAATTGACATGTTCCTGGAACCAGGGTCCCGACGAGGAGCTCGTGAAGCTCATAGATTACGCTAACGTAGCATGCGGTTTCCATGCTGGAGACCCAACCATCATGCTAAAGACTATTCGGCTCGCGAAAGAGCACGGAGTCAAGATTGGTGCTCATCCAGGACTTCAAGGTATGTTCACGCTGTGCGTCATACGCACAGGCATGCCACTTACTATGTGGAGATCGACAATTAATTTTTGAGAATAGACATGTTCGGTTTCGGACGGCGGAAGATAGAAATCCACCGCGAAGACATGTACGCCATGATATTATATCAAGTTGGCGCGTTGAAGGCAATGCTAGACGCTGAAGGGGTACCCTTGAGTCACATCAAGCCGCACGGGGAGCTGTTTTTCTACATGCAACGCGACCTGGATATCATGGATGCTGTCCTGCGTGCTTGTGCAGTCTTTGGCGTGCCTGTCTTTGGTTCCAAGGGCACAGAGCATCAGAAGGCCATGTGTGAGAAATATGGACTTATTTTCGTTGAGGAGGCCTACGTCGATCTTCAATACAACAAGCAGAAGAAACTGATGCCAGTAAGCGAAAGCAAGATCGCAACGGTTGATGACATACACTCCCGTACCATATCGATTGGCTTAGAAGACGCGGTGGTTGATAATGAAGGAAACGTGTTTAACATAGGCTTCAGTGGGAAGCCTTTCTTGTTCTGTATCCATTCAGATATGCCGAACGCGCTGGACAACGCGAAGGCATGTAGGAAGGGCATCGATGAGACTAATGCGAAACGGGGGTGGTAGCGCTATATTGATTATACAATTCCCACTACGTATTTCAATGCTACAATATCCATTGATGCGTTAGAACAAGGGCTCAAGATTAAATGAGATTGCAATGATAAACTACTCGTGCTCTATTTCTGTAGTCGCTGCTTCAATGTTAGCTGATTGTTAGTCGTCAATAGTGCTTTGAAGTGCTTGCATCCAAATTGGAATCGGATGACCAACGCTTATCGTCGCTCTCTTACAAGTGGCGAAGTCAAACGGATGCGGGACACCCTCAACGAGATCCTGGGCGCCATTTCGGAGTATTTGGGACTGACTCCTGAGATCACGGAGGTGGTTGCGAGAGAGATCGGTTATTAAGACCCACGGGTGCAAATCTCTAAGTGCCGCTTATATCGCCGAATGTTTGACCTTCAACCTGCTCCCCTATATGCTTACGATGTTTTGACCCTCTATGTGCTACAATTCGGGTCGTTCGTCCGTTTGGTCAGAACCCTCCTGGTTAAGAGCGGTCAATCCTAGATGATAACGGGCCCTTGCCTATGGCTTTCGGGGTGCACCCTCAGCAACAACCTCGACGTAGAGATGTGCCCTTTTCACCAGCAGGGCGAGGCGTCGTCTGCATCTCCTCGTGAAGAGTTTCGGTCAATCACATCCCTGATACTGATATTTAATTCAGTCTTCGCATCGTCGACCTTTGTGCTCAAAACACCAACAGTTGCATTCAAGTTTATAGCAGGCAATTGCCGCTGAGAAAGCGTCCTCTTCTGCCGCCGCCGACCGTATAGTCGAGTTCTCGGACATTGGGGTCAGCCACCACCATAACAACTCGCCTATTAGTAAGTGTAAGATCCGCGCTATAAATGGTGGCGGCTTGCACCGGCGGTTGCGCAAAGACTACACGGGACCTAAGAGATCTTGTATCGTTGTCCTGGAGGCAAAGCGCTGTTTCGATAAATTTGATAAAGATGAAAAGCCAGAGATGAGTGACAAAGTCTTTGGCCAGTTTGCGCGTGAGGCAGTTGCGCAAGCAATGGACAAGCATTCACTCGAGCATTCTCGTGATCCTGTCCGGGAGCCAGACGCCAGGTAATGGCGTCCATGCTTATATCAGGCAGTGGAACGTTGTTCACACAACAGTGTTATCGCTAACATACCAAGTGCCTGCCGGCTTCCTTCCATCTAATCTCCCGCATAGTAGCCGACTCCAGGATCATGGCAAAGGAACGAAGGACTCGCATCACCGAGGTCTTACTTTAACCTTTTCCCCTGACTATATCTACATTACGCTATAACGCAACCCACCATCATGATGGACCTTCCATCTTCGGTTCCAGATTGGCTCGAGGCAATGCAGGAGCTCGACTTCGCCGGCAAGCCAAAAGACTTACAGACTATCGTTAGTGCAGTCTTTCTTTGCCTCTGTTTACTTACCTTTGCCAGCAGGGGGGCCGGCGAGGGCCTTGGCGCGCGTGGCTATCACCCTTGTGAATAAGGCGAGTATAGCGCATAGCAGAGAAAGTGAGATCCTCAGCATCACTCTCCGAGGTCGGTACATGTCGCGAATGTCTTCCAGAGCAGAGACGCCAGATGCGACATCTTGGAGCGTGGTCCAGTGGGAGTGTAAAGTTACCGAGAAAGTGGAATAGTCCGAGAAGCTGTTGTATCGCGTCTACGCTACCATGGGACTTCCAAGATGAATCCTTTGATACCAAAGCGCGTAAGTTCACCTAGGGAAGGCGCAAGTGGCAACGAAAGGGATTCACCTTGCTGCGACAGTCTCGAAGGCCTCACCCTGACGGCGATAGATCTCAACTGTATATGGCTCATATTCGGTAGGAGCTTCAATAGCCACGTGCTCTCGCGAGTAACCTGATCCTTCGAACGTATGCTACATGGTCATGGTATGCATGAAGGTGGCATATAACGGTGGAAGAAATCAGCGCGCTGCCATTGTCTCCCGCCCATAGGGCTGAATGGGAAGAGCTCAAGCCTGCTTGGGTCCGAATCCAGCGCGTAGCTGAGAACATGAACAGCCGCAACATACGTCGTTGGGGACGCTAGTTGCTTGGATGGGATATTGCCTTGTTGCTGCTGCGGATTGCCGTTGCACGAGTTGGCGATCATTTGTAGACGTTTAATCCCGGCCGCCATCTTAGAAAAACCGCTTGTATACACGAATAAACATCGGCTACCTCGGGCGAGCATGAAACAGTCACCACCAGCCGGTGGGACATACTCAGCATCCGACCTTGTGTGAGCAGCCCAGACGAGATGAGGGTAGAATGCCCAGCCAAACTCCTCAGCTTCCCGAATGATGACAGGAATCTGCATGGCGAACGACATGAGGGAGGGCATCCGAGTAGGATCCAATGTGTCTCCAAAACACATGTGAGAGTTCGGGTGGGTGAAGCTTATAGTGCGCCCACAAGATCATGAGATAATGAAATTGTTCGGTAGGTGATGTGATCGCTGTCGTATGAGTTGACACATTGCTTGACCAAATTGCGGATGCGAGTTTCCGGGGTGGGGAGAGAGAAAGCAGGGACTCGATTGAAGTTTTCCCTATACTACTAGGTTAGCTACCTGATTATACTAATAAGCCAAATTAAAAATTTGTTGACTCAGTTGCCTAATGATTAGTTACATAAACACATCATAAGCAGTTCCATAAAGGCAATTATTTATATCCTCTCTGTTTATTCCGTTTTTATTCACACTTTAACTCGTTTCTTTATCTATCTAAACTCTATGCCCCCAAAGCAAGAGGTAAAGCTCAAGTCGAGCAAGATAGACTTCATCCCACGTCTTCCTAATACCTAGGCAACATAATCGAACAGCCACGTGTCCCCCAGCTACCGAAATTTAGTCGATAGATAGACAACGATAACACATGGCCATGCACGCTCTTCTCAACCCTAAGATGCTATCATGTGTCTTCGCATAATCAGAGATCAAGCACAGCCGCCTCGCTATTCGTCATTTCTAATACCCCGCTCCATCTTCATCTTCTACTTTCCGTCTTCCGTGCTCTACCATCTATTCACATCTCGATAAGCCACAAAATCACCCAGAAGAACTCGACTCCCTAAGCGGGGTAGACACAGGCGTGATCCCAAAAACGCTCGACCCCGATTTCTTAGACGGGGTCGAAGGCGCAGTCCCAGTTCCATTTCCAGGCGTATTGACGCCCGCCCGGGCACTATCACTAGCAGGCGGCGTCTCAGTGCGAATAGGAAAGCTGCCGTTCACCGTCTTGACGGGCGGTTTGAAGTTGGACGCGAGACCTTTGGCGTAGATCTCCTGAAGCATGGTCTCGAGAATACCAGCCTCAACATACTCCTGATATTTCCGATACAGTCGGAGCGCCGTGCGCGCGTCCTCGATCGAGTCATGTGTGTGCAGTTGGATGTCTTCTTTCAGAATCGTGTACGCCAAGAATTGCAGGCTGAGCTTGCGCAATCGCTCCTTAATGAAGATAAGGTTGCTCGTGTCGATCACCTGTGACTTCGGCACGTGGATGTTGATCACGCGGAAGTCCTGCTTGAGTCCGTGTCCGAGAAACTTGCACCCAAGGTTGAGGAGAATCCAGATCTTCTTGTAAGCGATCTTTAGGGGAACGAGGTTGTGTCCCCGCTCCGCAGCAATCGTCTTGTCTAAATCCTCTGGCGTGATGCCCGAGTACGACGTTAAGTAGTCTACTACTTTTTCGTTAATAATGATGTAGTCATCTATGAATGGCACACCTTCGTCCATGCCACTGCCGCGAACAATCGACGTCCTCGCTAAAGCATGCACCGTTGGCCGAATGATTTTCGAGTTGCCATCCGAATGCATCTCAACTTCTGGCTGCGCAATCTTCACGAATTCGGTGTCAATAGCAACGATAGTGTCGGGTCCAGCGGGTTCGGTTTCACGGTTTAATGCCCGATATGTCTTGTCGCCTCGATTCGGCCTACAAAGTGGTCAGCGAAAATCAATCCCTTTTAAGGAGAACAGAGTCGTACAGAAGGTCAAGATACAAGAGTCGAGAATCCAGATTCTGTTTCCAGCTGGAGTCGAGCCGATTATTGGCAGTCTTCACTTGATATATGATGACAGAGGGCGTTTTCCATGATGTATTAAAAGTCAGCGCTTCCTTAGTTGGGACAGCCTTGACGTGAAAATCATTGAATAGATACCACTGGCTCTTATTTGGTGCGCTTGGCGCCGAGTGTGCAACTTCGTACTCAGTTAGCTAAGTCCCGTTAAGGATGTCAGTAGGGAAATACTAACCATTTGCCATAGCCACAAGATGCGATTGTTGCTGTTTGCCGCCATCGATGTTCACCGTAAGACCTGTTAGAGAATACACCGTGATATTATGAATGCCACGCTGTAGGTGTAGTTTTAGGTCTTCCCCTTCGTAACAGAAGAAATTCCCATTGTCGACAATAATACCAATCTCTTCGGGTAGCCAGCCAGGTGTAGCCCACAGATGCCGATGCTCAGTTGTATGAATGGCGGCGGTGAGCATCAACACACTAGGTATTTCGCGAATAGTCTTCCTCGTCGCCAAAGTCTGGTAACGATGGCAAATGTTGCACCATCCTTTATTGGTAGTTTCTCTTTCCACGCTCATCTTCAGGACCTGAGAGAATGTCGTGCCTCTAACACGCGGGTTTCTTTGGCCAGGTTTCTTTTTTGTGTTAGCTGCTCTATCGCTGGACACGGAAAAAGAACCAGCTTTACCCACATTTTGTGGATATATCAGCTCATTCACCATAGTAGCATCTGCTTTCGTATTTTCGTTTCTGCAGTTTGTGCACCTGATGGAACTCACTGCAGAAGTTCGGAACAGCTGACATCAGTTAGCGAAAATGTCGTCTACACAGTAACCGTGGATGAACTCCCTACCTCCTCGAACGCTGCGGGTGATTCTGAGTCGGCACCGAAGCTCTGAATATTTTTAATTACCATTGTGCTATAATTTTGCGACATTTGCTTCAGTAAAAAACGAGCTAGTTGTTGTAGCATAAGGGTACGATCCGAACCATGCGGTTCCTCTTCAAGTAAACCTAGGTGCCCGGCTTGAAATGTTTGTTAATAGAAGAGACACTATACGCTCGGTGTGATTTGTCACTCACAGTCTGGATGATAGCTCAAGGTCTTAGTGAAGTTAGATGCTTGGCAAGCCTCCCCTTCTGCTTTGTCAAGCATGTCAAAAAGAAAGCCTAGCTCGCAAAGCAGACACATTCCATCAACACATGCTGTCGCTGCATGCTGGAGAGCGATATTTCGTATTAGCGGAGTATAGTGCATAATTTGAAGTAAAGGATTTGCATATGCATTGACAATATGGTTCTGGAGTCCAGAATATTGTGACTTATTGAAGTATCTAGTCAAAGTTAGCATAGTGATATTCAAGCAGGCATGAAAAACGTACCCAAAATCGAAATCATCAATACCGAATTTGCTGTATTTGATTTCAATATGCTGGTACAATTCAGGCACTTCAACTTTGTGGCTCTCCAGTTTACTTTCGTGGACGACAAGTGCCATATCTGGGAAGATCTCTTCAGGAGCAGGTGTCCCGGCCGGCGACTTAGCCAACTCACGAGCTCTTTCGCTCAAGAACTTGGGATGCTTCAGTGTACTTTGGGGGCTTTCGTTGCCACGCACGTCCTCGACCTGATTTCGGCGGACTTGGCGAGTATTCTTTCCATAGAAACCCCAATCTCTCTCCTGGAGCGTGGCTAGGATTTGCGGGTCAATCTTCACAGGCGGGAGACCAATTTCGGTAACCATATTGCCTGGCCATGCAGACAACAATACTTCTCTATAGTATGGCATGCCAACGGAGCTTAATGGCCTAGTCCTGTGGTCAATAAAAGGCCCTATCACGATAAGTAAGGGGTTGTAGACTCACGTATCCCACGAATCAAATTCTAATCTCGGTACGGCAGCTACCGTATCAGCTGTCTCGACGGGTCGCATAAACTCGGTGAAATGAATTTTAGATGGAGAGCCCCAGAGGTGAATGGAACAATCGCCGTCAGCCAGTGCGACAGCTTCACCTGATGGTGCTATTTCTATCATAGAGAAATAGGAGAGGCTGTTGGCTTGACGCACATTACTAGTGTTGGGGTTCATCAAGTCGACAACATGCATCTGGCCAATCTGGGACATGACAATGCTAGTGGTGGACATGCGAGGATGCATACGGACATAGGCGGCGCCGGCAGGGAAGGGAATGGGAGACATGGAAGTCATGTTCTTAAGGTCAAAGACGTTGACGAAGGGGTCGGGCATGTAATTTCCCTGCTGTCTTAACGAGTAGCCGCATGTGACTATGAAGTCATGCTGTGCGTCCATATCATTGATGGCGGCAGTATGGGCGGTCCAGATCTTAAGGACTTGAAAGTTGATGGAGTCGATTATGTGAACAGAGCCACTCGGTGTTGCGGCGCAGATATTACGACTACTCCTCCGCATGATCTTATATTTGTGCTCAGTCGATACCTAGTGAACAGATAAGTATGTAGCTCTGAACAAGGCTGCCCTTGTCTATCCTTGGCGGCGCGAGGCCAGATTTACGCCAAACTCACTTGTTTGGTCACCTCTCCCTTGACAGTATCGATGACCAGCATCTTTTCTTGCTCGCCGGCTACCAGTATTTCGCTCGTACCCTTAGACGTGAAGCTCATACATCGTAGCTCTTTCATATCGTCATGTCTATACGCGGAAACCAGTAAGCTTCACAACCCGAACAGAACTGTATCGATTTTCTAGACCAACCTAATAGACCACAAAGGTATCCCGCGTCTTGTGCGCATATGTACGCTACGAGCGCCGAGGACGATGACACCCTTGTCATTGAATAGGATTTGGAGGACGCCGCCATCTTGAGAGGTATGGGCCTTGAAGGAGGTGTACTGCTGCAATTTGGCGCCATAAAAGGAAGTAACTCGACCCTATGAAGATTGTGGGCGTCAGTCAATTGTATAGCAGCGGAGTGCGATGCGCCGAACAGTCGGTCGGTCGGTCGGGGGCCATATGGCTAAGTGTTACGTACGTATTCATTGCCGGTCCATAGTAATTCTTGGGTGACATCGAAGGCTAGACGCGTGACGGGCGTGGGCAAGGCACGGAGCCCCGGCGGTGGGAATGGTATGCGGGCGACCTGGACGTGCAAGTGGTTAGCGATCCGCTCATACGCTCATGCGGAGGCGGCGGCGGTCTTGAGACCATCAACACAGACAGGGCTTACCTCGTCCCAATCTCCATCCATATTGCCGGCTGGTCATGATTGGTTGCAGGACAATAGACGAAAAGATAGCGAGCGACCGCCGCGTGGTGTGGGCGTGGATTGTAGGTGGAATAGACAAGTGTCGCGATGGTGGGACGTGTTGGCGGTGGTGATGGCGGGACAATGGTGTTTAGTTAGTGGTGTTGCGGCAACCGGACCGGAGCCGCCAAGCCTGTGGTTTATCGATTGCAGTGCCCGCCAACAGCGGCGCATCCACCTAATCTCCGTAGGTATTGTCGGACCTTATTATCAAACCTTATTATACTATCAACAAATAGCTGCATGCTGACCAAGGTCAATAGAAATTTCATCAGAGATGTTCTACTCCTGACTTACACATCTCATATATACCACGGCCGGAACAGACTAAATAAGTACGAGGTGCATTAGCAACTGAAATCTCTCGAATGCTTTACGACGACTCGCACTATTGTATTTATTCGAATTTACGATGCTGACTCTGTTGATTACGTAGTAATCTCAACTAGCCCGTCGATTGCAATTGAACTTTGACAAAAGTGCGTTTCGTTCGAACTCATAACACGAATATCTTTGCTTTGTAATAATAAAAAATATACAGCTAGCTAGCTCTTGACACAGGAGCTGCCTTTTATAATGCGAAACTTCTCAAGTGAAAACCACAATGCGTGGGTACTAATCTAATGCATATAGAGCGTTTCGCTTCGGCCCACCCTCGGTGCCGTTGTCCTCGGCACAATAACCATTGTAAAAAACAAACCATTCGAGGGCGGAAGAACCTACTGAGAAAATAGGTATATGCCTTGGGGGGTGTATCATCATGATTAAAGTTCAAAATTAGCGCCGTCGCTTGTGCTGGTTGTTTTTCTTCCTTTTTAAACAACTGGTGCAGCTCCCTTGACCTCGTCTGTCGCCTCCGACTCGTACTGCTTGAAGTTGTTGATGAAGAGCGCGCCCAGCTTGCGCACCTCCTGGTCGAAGCTGTCCGCGCCCGCCGTCCACGCCGTCTTGGGGTTCAGCAGCTCGTCCGGCACCTTGGGGCACGCCTTGGGCACCTGCAGGTTGAATACCTCGTACGTCTCGTACTCAGCCTTGGCGAGCTCGCCCGAGTGGATGGCGTCCAGGATCGCCCGCGTGTACTTCAGCGGGCAGCGCTTGCCGCCGTGCACGTAGCCGGCGCCGACCCAGCCGGTGTTGAGCAACCAAGCGTTGGCCTTGTGGTGCTCGATCTTGTCTGCCAACATCTTGGCGTAGCGCATCGGGTGTAGCGCCAGGAAGGGTTGCGCGAAGCACGACGAGAAGGTCGCCTGGGGTTCCGTAACACCGTCCTCTGTACCTGCCATTTTGGACGTGTAGCCGGAGATAAAATGGAACATGGTTTGCGCACTGTTGAGCTTGGAGATTGGCGGCAAGACACCTCGAGCATCACAAGTCAAGAGGATGATGTTGCTAGGATGGTTCTCCGACAGACAGGGGATCTTGGCATTGCTGATGTATTCGATTGGGTACGCACTGCAGGGTAGGTCAGCGACTAGTTGAACGGAAAAGAGACACGGTAGATAGCAATACTCACCATCTGGTGTTTTCGGTGAGAGTGGCGTCGTCGTAGTCGACTTCTCTTGTCTCCTGATCGAAAACGACGTTCTCGAGGACGGAGCCGAAGCGTACGGCACCGAAGATATCCGGCTCCTTCTCCGCCGAAAGACCGATGCACTTGGCGTAGCAGCCACCCTCGATGTTGAAAACGCCACGCTCACTCCAGCAGTGTTCGTCATCACCAATCAGAGCGCGGTTGGGGTCGGCAGAGAGAGTGGTTTTGCCGGTACCGGATAACCCGAAGAAGAGGGTAACATCACCTTTCTTGCCCTCATTGG
The DNA here is from genome assembly GCA_022385715.1 of Xylaria cubensis. Taxonomy (NCBI): domain Eukaryota; kingdom Fungi; phylum Ascomycota; class Sordariomycetes; order Xylariales; family Xylariaceae; genus Xylaria; species Xylaria cubensis. The sequence continues at coordinate 205,864 of MU279052.1, forward strand.
CGGATGAGTGCAAAGTTAACACATTGTGCTTAATAGGCATCTCGTAGAACAAGACGGTGAAGACACCCTTCTTCATCTCACCGGCGTACTCCGTACCCAGGATGACCATCTCCTTCTCGGCAAAGTTAATGGCGACGGAGGTACCTGAGGTCATGCCTTCGGTAAAGCGGTTGGCAGGGAAAGAGCCGGCATTGTAGATTGTGTAATCGGGGTGGAAGTGCTCGAGCTCCTCACGAGGAGGGCGGATGAGCATGTTCCTCATGAAGAGGGCATGATAGGCGCGAGCGCAGACAACTCGGACACGTATCCTGTATTTCTCGTCCCAACCGGCATAGCCGTCGACGACGTAGATCCTCGTCCTCGTGTTCAGATAGTCGACAGCACGTTCGCGGTTGATTTTCCAGACCTATGAAAACACATTGTGTTAATACCGACTATCTCATCTCAAGACAAATTTTTGTCATGTGACGTGCGACGCAAACAGAAGCATGGATGCGAGTCATTGGCAAATCATGAGTCGCGGAGGGAAAGGGTTCGTGAAATGTGGGGATGCGGAGTCACAAGCCAGACAATGTGTTAAGGCGGGCATGGGGACGTCTTGGCAGAGTCTTGCCGTGTATTTCCGCGAAACATGAGAAGTTGCTTCTTGGATGACGCCACAAACAGGGGTTTCCCCCAGCCTCGGTATCATGGACCGGTCTGGACAAATAATGTTCACCCCGGCATTTCCCCAGGTCATGCTTTCACGATGGATACCGAGGAATTGAGCCCAACTAAGGAACTAATGTTCATCGTGACGTAAAACCTGCCTCATTACGAGGTTTGAGGTTTGCCATAGCCGAGGTGAAAGAACGCCAAGCAAGCAAGACAAATGAGAATCGGGAGAATGCGCGTGGTGCACGCAACCACCAAGAATCTGACGATGGAATGAACAGGTAAGGGTTTTGCAAACAGAGATGTCTTACCTCTGGAGCCATTGGCTTATTCACTGGTCCCCACCTGTGGAAGAATCACTGGTAAGTATGTGGTCATCTTGATCTCGGGAAAGAACACCAGCTTACCAGATATCGTTCTCTGATGATGGCTCTTTCACAATTCGCTTATCTGACGGTGATCGGCCTGTCTTTGCACCAGAATAGGCTGTCAAGGCACCGCTTGATGCGACTGCTGAACCCATCTCATATACAAGAGCATCCTCGTACAAGGCAGCGACGGAAGGGTTGGGGATCTATTATTGATCGTATGTTAGTTATGCCATGTTCTGTTTTATGAATTCCGGCCGAACACTTACGATAGCGACTCTGTCATAGTCGATGTGTGCCTTCTCATGTAGTTCCTCTTCTGCATATGTACATTAGTGAACCTTCAACGACGCAAGCAAGCATCATAGTTTTAGATATAACCTCATACCTAATTCTGTGTGTTCTCTCTCATGTGCTGGCCTTGAAAAGGGTCGATTGTCAGCATATAGCTGCCTAAGAACAATTTCTACAGAATGAGACCAACTCACTCGACACCACCAGGGTGGAGGGCGGTCTTGTTGACCTTGTTATTGGGAATCACTGCCACCATGTCTGTCAGTGGCTTTGCGAAACTAAGGGAGGTTTGTATAAAGAACAGCGACAAGAAACAAGGTTGGAGCTTACTCTTGTCGTTTTTTAGGAGGGAACGGGCTAGACCGGAGCTGAGTTGTTGAGACTTGGGGCCTTTCACAGTGGGATCATGGTAGGGAGAAGCAGTTCTTTGGACGGGGTCAGGCATGGTTCTTAAACTTCGCTGGATAGTGGTAGTCTGGGGTCGTCGGTTGGCGGCTGAACTCAAGACGGATAGTAACGGAGGGTTGCGTGCACGATAATATGGAGCATACGACGAGATGTCGGCGTAGTGAATAGTATTTAGATAGCGGCCCGACCTAACTATGGCACGAACCCGAGGATATATAGGAACGAGACGAAGGACGAGAGGAAGGACGGGAGCGCCAGTGGAGCCCATGACGACAATTCGAGACATGCCACTGGCCTACGATCGTCTTTGACATCGAATGGGGAGCCCAGTCACGAAATCAAATCGGAGCAAGCCGCCTGGAGACCCCTGCAAGATCGGGAAATGGTGACCATTGTGGTACCTAGCTGGAACAATGGCTTCTTTGTCCCGTTCGTGTCCTCTGCTGTCTACCTGGTATCCAGGCCCGCGGCAGTCAGTTAGGCCTTGGCTCGTGTAAGTTGGCGGCAACGGTAAGGCTAAGTTAAGGGGCGGCTTTTTGGTTAATGGTGGGGGTGAGTTGGGGAACATGGAGGGGGTGAGGTCGGGAAAGGCTCCCCCAGGTCGGACGAAATCGTAATGGCTGATCACGACCCAGGGCTTGCCCGGATCGCATTTGCTGCATTTGCCAGGCAGTGTTGACCCGATTCGGGTATAAGTCGTAAAAGTCATGCAGGGGTGACCAACCGCCGCCATTGGAGTTGGGTCACATCTCCCGTGTTTTTCCATGACCCCAACTTCCCCAATGGTAGCAATCGCTTTATCGACCCTCGAAACGTGGAATAGCCCGTGGGTTGGACTGCGGATTGTTTTCGTTGCATGGAGATCTCTGCGTCAAGGAGACGTTGCGAATATGCAAGGTCCTTCCTTTGTCTTGACCTGCACGTGCTGAAGAAAATTCGACGGCTTCCAGGTTATTATCTGCCTATATTGATGTTTAATTACGTAGCGAATTAGGAACCACGGATCTTCTCGTCCAGCTATATTTTCCCCATTCAGAGAACCCGGCCGCCATCAGGAATACGTGTTAAAAATGAATCCGCTAAGTAGAGCCTATTTTACAGTACGGTAGGTAGCACTATTTCGGCTCGAACTTAACACTTAACATAGGCGGCGTTTTCCTGGTGGTTTGGAGAAATGGCGGGGTTGAGGGGCTACCGAGGATCGATTCAAGCTGATACTTTACACCTGTATTCTATTCTAGAGACTTCCTTTTACATGTCGCTTCAGCATTTCCAGTCGAAGAAAAGTACGCCGTTCTTTCATGTGAAGATAGATTTTCTATTTCGAGAAAAGTCATTAAAGTGCAAAATCAAGTTCAATCTTCAATATTGCTATTTGGTATTATGTCACTGGGCATGTTTTAGTGCTTGGATCAACTTAGACACGACCAATCAGATACATCGGATATCTCGTCTAGGAAGCACACAATGTCTAGACCGTTCAGAACTAGAGATCAACACGACAGATTGCTGCATTTCGGCAATAATATTTAGGTAATCATCTCGATTTTCAACGGCAAATGACCTGAACGAGACGAATGTGCATTACAAGTAGAGAAGAAGTAGATAATGTGCCTGTTTTACCCGATGATGTCAAAGCATTCCACATAGCCGAATTGTGATAGCGGTTTAGTTGATCCCATTCTAGAGGGTCTAACAAGCTAAGGAGTGCCCGATGAACCTGTCAAGTATTTAGAACAGACACGATGATGAAGGCGGCTAATCTGATGCGCAATCTCAACCGAGGATGTTGTGACTCGTTGTGGCGCATACTGCACGCTGTACCACTTGCAGTTATTTTTTACCGTTATGACATGCAGGTAACTATGTATTGTAGATCTTTTTACTGTAGGTACCGTGGTTCGGTCGTGGTTAAGCCCTCTCCCGTGTTGCCCCGCGGCTGGCTGAAAGGAACTACTTGAGTCCTCCGATTTTCTCCGACTTTCTGGGGAACGCGACCGATAGGCTGGGAATCCATCAACCAGGATTAGATTTCGACCCGGTTTTTGGGAACCGCCTAATGCTGTACACGAGTTAGTGGCCTTGGGGGCTTGGATGCAACGCGTTTAAGTAGCCGTTTTAGTAGATAGCCGTCAATACACTACCCATCGTGACATTCAAGTTTTTTCTGTCCCTTTCGTGACCTATACGCGATTTAGCTTCCGGGCAACAACTTAGTAGCTCATATGACCGAGCTTTTCCGTAAAACCTCAGAAGTGAAATCACGATGCTTTAAAAACTTCAGCTGCGTACGTAAGGAGTAGGTAAGATGTTACAGAGCCGTGGCGTTTACGAAGCCACACATTCTACAACCGGTGTGGCGCCAAGCGCCCATTCCGATATCAGCGACGAAGTTCGGACAGAGCCGGAACAAAATCAGTATACTTGGGTTCTTACCTGCGAAAGTCTAGACTTGTTCTAAACAACAGCTTTTCTTGGCCGATAGATTTCAAACTCGGTTCTAGCCAATACCAAGGTCTATCTCGTTATCGGAATAAGAGCAACAGACAGGGTAGTGATCGTCTTAAGATTGATGATGGAGTTGTAAGAATGTCCTCTGATATCTTACAATGCTGGTTATTATCACCGACGCGCCGAGGTAAATTTATAATGTAACTAATCCATTAAAAGATGAATTCAATATTACCACGTTTGCAAGCATAATATAGGGATAAACACGTGTGAAAGCAAGATACCGTGGATATGTAACAAGAGTTTAAAGTGAAGGGGGCTACGAAAGCCCAGTCTTCCCTTTCTTCGCTTACGCTTCCTCGTATTCGCTGGCTTCACTTCCTTATTTTTCTAATTAAGCATATACGACTAGCTGAACAAAAGGCTTGTAGAAATTGCCACTTATGCAAATATGAAGCTCTGGCTTGACATGCCTCGAATGTAAAACAATCCCTATTAATCCTTGGTTCCTTGTGACAGGATAACAGAAGTCTGAACAGCACGATAGAGTTACAAATAGCGCAGCAATGAAACACGCAAGGGGAATCTTTCAACAAGATAACCGGGCGTATCTTACGTCCTGTAATTTTGTGATCCCTTTCCCCGGTTATTATAAGGCTATGATACAGTGACACGTGGACTTGTGGTGTTGTATAATTTTGATTATCTAGCAAGAACAACATCTCATTTCCACAAAAGCTAGGCATATCAAGCTCCCGAGAGCTCTCTGCCGCCTTTTACGCCTCTAGATCACCTCCTCTCATAAGGGATCAACGGTGTGGCCGAATTTCAATACCAGCTCCGGAGAGGGTAACGTTGACTCATTGATACCCTTACAAAACACTATCGACTTCTACTTCAAGAATCAACACCCTCGGGAGGATTTAGTCGTCATTTAGTCCATTAACATTCGCGTAGATTCTCCTTACGAAACTTGTCTGATAAACGTACCAGCACAAACCTTTTCCCTGTAATTTTGCCACGTTATTCATTTGGTCGGGGACACAATCAGTTCCTATTAAACCTCCTGTCATTGACCTTACACGTAAGGTAGGCAATAATAAACATTTGTTGTTACATGAGGGCTTTTCTATGTCTGTGAATCCTTGCCTTGCCTCATCTTTCTTGCTGTGCTTCGTTACGACTGCTTAGCTCCCTCAACTTGCTTACAAACAGTAACATACAATTAGTCCTATGTCATCTATAAATATAAGCTGTATGGTCTCTTCATCACTAACCCTATTTCCTTCTTCAAGTATCTCGCTACTCCAATAACCAAACCACCACCGCCAGCATCAAACTCTTCGTGCCTCCAGAAACCGTCCACCACAACCCCATCATTCGGCCATCTTGCCAATCGCTAAGAGACCAACAAACATACTGCCATCCCATCGCGTTCAAGCCCACTTCAGAAATGTGCAAAAAGTTGATAGTGTATTCTACATGCATATGTGGTCGCACTAGGAGCAGGAGACCCGAAGGGGAGGAATTTGAACCATGCGGAAAACTCTATCAATATGACTATGAAGAGAGATACCATAAAAGAATGCGGAGATCCGAGTGCACACCAACTGAAAAGAAGAAGATGATCAGGGGCTCATGGACCTGCAGCAATGACTGCGGGACAACAGCGCCTCAGAAAGAGCCTGCAGTGAAGCATGAGGTGGTGGTATCCCAGGAGGTCGCTCGAGAAAAACAAAGCCGCCCATAGACAAGGGTGCTTGGGCTTCACCATGCGAAAGAGTGGGAGATTACCAGGCTGGAGGTTATTGACAATCAACATGAATTTTCCATCTAACCTATATCCGTCAGCAACATCCTGGAACAACACAAGATGAGAGGCGATGGGTCAAAATCTAGGATAGAAGGGAATAAATTCCAATTATAAAAGCCTCCAACGAATTAAAAACTTATAGTATTGGTTCAGTATCGAATAATGTTACCTTTGTATTAATATTTTGCTTAGCAGCCCCTTGTAATTGTCGATATATGGTTATATGCTGCTCCAATATCTGGAATTTTGATAAATACCTTTATTTGGTCTGCGACACGTAGGATCGTGATCATCACAGTCATTCATCTTTTTCCTGGAGTTCCATCTTTAAAATTAGTTTCCCTTTGCAATAATGCTGCGTTTCCAATTCGAGTACTCAGTCTACCAGGAGTTGGCCGCCTTATGCAACCTAAAATGCATCTCAATCATACATATGCTATCAGCACATCGCTAATAAGGCAGCGTTAACATTCCCATTGCCTGCCTAGGTAATCTACAGAGTTATGCTACACTGACGGGCCGATGCTATAAATGGATCCTCCTAACACAAAAAATTATCTTGAGCGGAACCCGCAATGTATCGCTCATTGCTGAATCTCTAGCTCTCCTCTTGTGTGGTTTGATCCATTGCAGAGGCTGAGGTGACTATCGCGGACTAATAGCCTCTTATTTCAGTGTCTAGGAGTCCAGCATAATTCTCTTTTAGTCTAGCTTTCTACCTACTGTATAGCTAGTCAGGATTTCCGTGGACATATGCATGTCTGATACAGTCTAGATATCAGGGGTAAGATACCAAGGCTCTAAGCTCTTCCAGGAAGTGGTAGGGTAATTAGAATTTCCTGGAATCAAACTATAAACGACGTTACCGTCCGTCCGTCAGATAATCTGTCAGAGCGCGTCGACGATTGTACTATGAATAGGGGACGGAAGAACTCGCGTCAAAATGCATGTTCTATCTACTATCTACAGTTGATAACACTAGTTTATATTGAGGGTATCTATAGCTCTTTCAGCTTTCGACCATCATCGAAAGTGTTTTCGGACTATTCTTACATGGAAAGACGTCTGGAAAGGCTTTTAGTTCGACGGCCATCGGTGGATTTGCATTCACAGGCAACATTGATGTCACAAGCATGAAAAAGACAACGCTAAAGCCGCACCTCCCCCATACGAAGAAATCAGCTCCTTGCCATATTACCTAGTTCAACGACAACTAGGACCAGCGACGAGCGGAAAGTTCTATCATGAAGACGAACAGTGTTATTTAATGTCGATAATATTTTATCCCGATCCTTTCAAAGGCATTACAAGGTAGGACTAGGTAGCCAGATTTAACGTCAAATGCCGCGATATCCCTCGTCCCATGTGGGAAGTCCCCCGGGGGATTCTAAATTATTAACTTATTTATGGCATCTTTAATTATTGATGTATGGCTATCCTCGCACGAGGCATTACTGATGCCATTGAATGAGTCCTGATTCGTATAAGGTTGGTAAACGAGTGAAATGCAAAAACACTGAACTAGCTACAAGATGAACAAGGACTGACACCAATACCACACTCAAAGTAGATATCCGACTCAACATGTCAGTCCTTGGGGTGATAATGTCTCTCTTACTTCTTGTTCCACTGCTCTTCGAACTTCCTGATAGCCTCCTGAGCTTTTGCGACACGTTCCATCATGAATTGTTCTTCGAATTTCCTGATAGCGTCCTGGTCTTTCGCGACACGCCCCATCTTGACTTGCTCTTCGGTCTTGTGATTCTCTGCAAGCTCGTGTAGGTTCCCAGGTGTGGTAGAGTCAGCACGCATGTACTCCTGAATGGCGTGGGGTGGATCGTCCTTGGAGCAACTTCGTATTCTCAGTCAGTCAAATTATCTACAGTGGCGGGCTGGCTGATTACCTTGCGCCGCCGCCGCCGCATAGCCGGTCCTGAGGCATTTTGGCCGGCGAAAGCAGTTTAGAACAGAGAATTTTGAGCTATACACTATCGATAGGGGATCGTGGGAGTTTCAGACAATGGAGACGGAGGAGCACGGGTTGACGAGTCTGTTGGCACGCTGGGCTGAACGGCCGTCCTCAGTCATGGTATTTATGTTCATTTCAATCTGCCTTTTAATAAAGACCACATTGCCTATCCACGAATGTGATGTGGTCCGTGAACTACCATCTTGACAAAACCTGAGCTCTACTAGGATCAACTCCCTAGCCAAGAAGACTGTGTTTAATCTTCCTCGAAACAACGCCCCATCGACGTTTACAGTCCCACATCGTGCATAAATATGTTCATGTAAACCGTTGGTACAGAATGTGAATTTGTTGAAGGACATGTGAGTAGCGAGGTCATGATGTCGTATCAAAGGAAAGTGCTGTAAATATTGGGCACTGATATGGTAATACTTAGACTACATATAGATCGGAGGAAGGAATTGATACAAATAGGTGTGGTAATATCACATAATGAAGCAGAACGTGCTGGTAATGACCGAGTGGTACGCTTCATTGGAAATCTCTAGCAATATCAAGACAGCATGAAGATACATGAAACACACAAAACGCACGGCCAATCAGAACTGCATATGATAGCATTGCTGACATCTGTTATCAATACAGTGCAACCGGGTACTACGCTTTGGTAGAACCGATCTATCTTAGATGCTTGCCCTTCCAGTCTAGAGCTTCATCCTGTCCTACGCAGATTGCAAAAATTTAATCTATCAAAATACAAATAAGATCTTGTGGCGCAGCAAGTGTCCTAGTATTAGTTGCGTACATCAGTGCTCAGATTTTACAGCAACGAATTGATATGAGGGTCTGACTTCAGCTGCTTGTATCTATAACTGTCCCCGACCCATTCTCTTTGTATCTCGGTAAGAGAAGTTAGAGCTCCGAAGGTCGTGTTCCCGTGTTATGGGTGGCTGTGGTGTCTGCCTGAGCGCTGGGGACAAAACCTGAGAGCTAACGACAAAATCTAGAGAGCTGACGACAAAACCTGACGACAAAACCTGAGACCCAAAAGTACATGTACACAAGTCAGTAGGTATATGTACATATTTTCAGATTGTCAAGGGTGCATGCATGTGCCAGGTTATACGTAGGACCCGGTGCCTTTTAGGAGTGCCTTAGGTACCTCTCAGCTTCTGGTAGATCCCAAAGTGCTCTCACTTTCGATAAAGAAGGTACACCTATAAGGATTAACAGACCAGGCTTTCTCGATATATTAATGCACCATGCAAAATTTTCATTGGTAACTGTCTGGGTATACTGGAAGAAGTTGAGAAAAGTAAGGCTCTTAGGCACTACGTTGAATTATTGGCTAAATACTACAACGATTATAGAAAGCCCCCTCTTTCTTACAAGTAGGGTTACAAGCAGGCTACCAAGCAGCGCTTCTGACTGCCTTACAGCCTTAATTAGTTAACGACGCAGGAGAACATCACAATAAAGCCTGATCTCGCCATCCTCGAAGCCAAATAGCACTGCGTGTCTAAAGGCGCCCTTTTCGGCTCACTATCGCTCTACACTGTACTTCTTTAATCGCTGTTCGGTGATAGTATGGAGGACTCTACAGAGGCCCCAAAGATCACGGCAGGGGAGTGGGATTTCCACAAGAGTACGATCCTAGATATGTGGCTTAGCGAAGACCTAAGTCTCGAGGAACTAGCGAAGAGACTTAGAACCGAGCATACATTCACCGCTAGGTATGCCACAAGAAAGAACCTTCACACACGAGAGTGTCGTCACTGACTGAACCAAGTATATCCCAGCTAGAAGCTCGATTGAAGCTATGGCAGGTCCGAAAAAACCTTAAGGCCGAGGAGTGGAAGCCAATCCTAGACGAACTCGACAGCGTGCCGCCCAATACTCGATGCCGTGTCGTCATATCTGGTCGAGCAGTGCCAGCAAGCCGGATTCAGCGGGCACGACGCCATTGCAAAAAGAAGTTCCGCAATCATGCATCTACGCAGGAACGATTGTGGCCCCCCGCTCCGCCGCAGGTCTCTATTGAGATCAAATTATCTAATGGGGGATGGACTCAACTCTCCGAGGCAAATCAATTGACCAACGCTCCTCAATATCACCAGGCCCTGGCGGACGCTTCCGTCATTCCATATTCCCCCTCATGTAGTCTAAATCTTGGGTTGGAAGTGATTGTTGCTTCTAATAGTACAACAATTGATATGGTAGGCTCTGAGCAAGGTTTAGGCCGAGTAGCCCAACAGCCAGTCTCATATATGCTGGGCGACCCTCTAATATGGCTCGAAAACCTGCGTTCTCGCCAAACAATGAAGCTCGTACAGTCCAAATTTCTTCAACTGTTTGCTGGAACAAACATTGTCGGCATACATATCAGCGGTAGCCATAACAACTTGGAGAGCTTCGCTAGAAGCGTGTTTCAGATGGGCCCAACCACAAAAGAGAGAATCTGGCACAATACCCAATCACGTCTAGTGGACTTGATGAGAACTTCATTGACCGAATACACTGATTGGGACAGAGAATTCGAGAGTCAGCTCGAAATTTCTAAAAAGCATGCCCTGAGACTTCACTGCATCCGGTTGCTTCTATCTGCTATCTATCAAGCTGGTCTTCGGAACCTTGACTATATATCTACAGATGTTCTTTACAAGGTCCTAAGGTGGAATGACCCATTAAATGCCTCTCTATGGAACTGCCTCAAAGCTTTTGAGTCGTCGCGAGCCGGTGCTTTGGCTGCTAAATTCTTTGAAGCTGCTATCAAAGCTGGCCATCAAGACGGAGTCGCTCAATTAGCTGATACGGGACTGGTTGATGTCAATTGGACTAGCATAAGCATCAATCGATCCAAATATACACCTTTACAGGCGGCTTTAAAGCTCGGTCATTGTTCGATTGCGATCTTGCTCCTTTCTAAGGGGGCCAATGTGAACTCATTTCATCCCCAGAACCCCCAGCGTCCTCTGCTTGTGTTCTTGAACCATTTGTGTTTTCTCGAGTCTCACATTTTACACTCTTCTAATAGCAAGCTCGTCAATTTAATACTGAACTGTGGGGCAACCATCGACTCCTCTACTTTTAAGTTGATGTCGACAAATCCTAGAGTTCTAAAGCCAGTTCTACCTCTCTTGATCTCACGCATCACAGCATCACAGCATTGGGAGTTTTTACATACCAGAGAGTGGTATCGTATTCTATTCGAGTTGACTGATACCGAAGCATCCGCATTGTCTATCAAGTTTATATCTAAATGCGTATCAGAGCATGGTGGCAATTGCTTGATCCAACTGAAATTCTCGTTTGACAGTCCTACTCTAGAGTTCGCTAAACGTGGCTGGAGTCTCACTTTTAGTGCCATTTTTTTCTGGTCAAGCTTTTCAGATTTAATACGTCCTGGACTCCTGATTGCGTCAATTAACGGACAGAATCCAAAAATCTTGGACCTTGTCATGACACGCCGGCCGGATCTTAACCCTCCTGCGTCTTCATCTAGCTATAGCAGAAATGGCCTCGAAGAGACGACTCCACTCGGGGAGGTCATTCGAGTGCAGCACAGCTCACTTCTCCAAATATTTGACAAGGCGGGGGTCTTGTCATCTCTACACACACGAGATCGCTTTGATGCCGCAATTTCGGCTGCAATCGAAATTGGGGACAATGGCCTTGTAACTAGGCTCTTAAAGGAGGGATCCAAGGGGGCTTCGATAGGCGCGTGCCTAAAGTGGGCAATCAAGCTTGGCGACGAGAGTTTGGTTAAGTCTCTCGTGGAAGCTGGAGCGACTACATCTGTCCTTTGGGATCGTTACTCATACGTAGACCAGAATCTACCTAAAATCGCAATCATTCGCTTGTTATTAGAGACGGGAGCACTGTTGAAGGTCGATCAATTTTTGATAATCCCTATGACTGCCCACATCGAATATGGGACTATCATAGCAGATATCTTGTCAGCTTTCTTTGACGTATGGGGCTCCATCAGGCTATTTAGCCGCAAAGAGTACGGCGTGTTCACTCTTTCGAACGACAAAGCTCTAAAGAAGTGTCTAAAATCCAACGTGTTGTATCAGGCATTAAGTCATGAAAATAGTCGGAAATGGATCCTCACGTCTGGGTTTGCAACAATTGGCCTACTTACCGACTCTCTCATAGTTGGAATCGTGCGGGATGACGTTGAATTCGTGAATAGCCTCATAAATGCAGGTGCGGACATATTTGATCAATTGACCCTTGAAATCGCGGCAACGTATCGGCCACATTTCCTGCGAACTCTAATTCAATACGGGAGGCAAGGGTCAGGACAAATGCCCAGACAGCGAGTGGGGCCCAATGTCATCAAAAGAGCTATTAGACAAGGCCCGGAAGCTCTGAATGCTATAAAATATTTGATTGACTCTGGAGAAGTTGAGCTTGCAAATAGTGGCTCAGTGGTTGATGACATTTTGCGTACGCCTTTGGGGGAGGCGATCAGCATTTTTAAGGAGTTCCCCGTATTCAGTTATGATGTCGTCAAAATGTTACTTGAATCTGGCTGCGATCCGAACTCCATTGTCGAACACCACTTAGATCTCGCACACGGTCATTCGGGTGAAGTTATTTCGCGTGAAAATGTTACAGCATTGCTGAAATCCATCGAAACGGAGGACAAAGGAATGGTGAAACTTCTTATTGATAGGGGCGCCCATGTTAATGGCAAAATGCCATACTTTGTTCGAAGAACTCCACTCCAAGAGGCGGCGGGAATAGGAAATATGGAAATCATCGACCTACTCCTCGATCACGGGGCCGACATCAACGCGGACCCGGCATTCGGCTATGGGGGCACGGCTCTACAACTTGCCGCCATATTTGGAGACTGCCACATCGCTGCTGAACTTCTTCGCCGTGGTGCGTTACTACATAAATCTCCGTCCAAGGTAGGCGGTCGTTGGCCAATCGAGGGAGCCGCCGAACACGGTCGATTTGAAATGATCCAGTTTTTGTGGAAGGCAAACTCGGAGATCATCATATTGCAAGACGGCGATAATGGATTCGAGGAGCAACACCTTCGAAAGGCCATGAAGCTTGCCGCGGAACACCGTCATTATGATTGTAGGGACTTGATTGCGGAGTTGTCGGGGCTGGACTTGATTGCGGAGTTGTCGGGGCTTGACCCGACAGCTACTGACCTACCACCGAAGGCAGGCCCAATTCACATCGATTGGCCGCCACCAGGATGGCCAGTTGAAGTGGGCGAGGACACTACCGTCCTTCTATAGCGAAAGAATGTTAAGGGTTATAGTGTGATAGAATTTCTCTAGGTGGCCAATATATCATTCGTTACGATATTTGCCCCGTATCCAAGGTCCTCCCTGCCTTAAAGTCCCCCTAACTTAGGACAAAGAACGTACACGCAAATAACTAGGCACTGGCTTCCTGTCAGACGGACCAAGACCTAGGTAGGGTAATGCAACTACCCGTGTGCCAGGGTCTGGTCGGCCATATCCTGTACTCAATCTGCAAGGCGTCTCTATTATTGGATATCATGTTTGCTATTATCGTGGACCCAAGCAAAAACGATAATTGCAATATGGACTTGTTCCTGATCTCTAGAGTTACTCGATTGGGATGATCTGGAGTGATTTCGGTTCGCAAGGAGTGAACCTATTCGCGTATAAAACCCCTAGATTCGCTGCTGGGCTCGAGAGAGGAACTCAGACTCCTATGCCTTCTTGACGCCCAAGAAGATTATTGCAATATTTGAATACCCTTCCAAGCCCTAGTACTTTAGCCCTTGTGACACTTCCGAAGGTTTCTAGAGCTCCGCATAAGAACAAAAGTCTACACCTATTCTGACAAACTGTAACGTCAAAACCTTGATTCCTTTGCCTGAAATCAGGTCTTCGTTATTTTTTGGGATTCTATATAAATGCATCCAAGTTTAAACCCCTAACGAGAGATACAGGGCGGCATGACGATGAGCCATGGACAACAAAGCGATTGGTCCTGTCGAGGTTGCTTTGCTCAATAACGCGAATTACGGTTTCCTCACTGGTTACTGTTAGTTCAAGAACAGGGTTATTTCGCATACTACATAGGTACTTACCACTTACTTGCTGATACTGAAGTGACTCGGATGGACTTACCTACCCCCGAGCCCTAGCCACGAATGCAATTTGACTATTGCGCATCCAAGACTAATAAATATCAGTAAATCCAATGGGTAACGACTTTGATCGACAGAAAGCGCCCTAATTGAATAGATATTGTAGCAGTATCAATGAAAACCTTGCCTAAATCCTTACCCAATAAGACACCTTCCAACACCCCCTATATTGAACACAAAAAGGGGCCCCCTTTTTCTAGGCTAAGTCTGTAGTATGCTACTCGCACTGCTGCAATACTTGCCCATCGAAGACACGTTACGATGCAACGCCATGAGCGGAGGATAAGGAAAAGTAAAAGTTCTCCGCAACCCATGTCTTGTTTAGACTACTATCTACTAGATAAGCCGCAATAAGCGATGCTCCAGGAGTAAAATGCTGATCAAACAAGGCCAAACGTAAAACTAAATAGATGAGATGGATATCGAAAGAGAGGTAAAGAAAATGATAGCTTAATAAAAGCAAAAGGGATATAAGGGGGACAAGTGGGGGAATATAGACGGACAGCTGTTGGAATCGAACGAACTTCTCCCCTTAGTCCACACGTCATGCAACGGCTCACAGTGTGTACAAACTATCTTTTTCTTGATTTTACGTGGCATGCACACATGACGAATACCGAACATGAATGATCTCATACCATGATAACCAGGGATTATTGTGACCATTATAGCTTGTAAGCTTGACTTGTGTGAGCATACTTAATGGCATGTCAGCTTACATTACAGCAGTGCTAACACACACAATCCAGGAAAATCAGATGAACAGACAAGACGCCCATTCGACGTTCTTCTATTCGTATTCGGAATATTCAAGGTCTATTTCTTTGCATAACTCATCATAGACTATCTTCCAACTAGGTATACTTAAGACGCCGCTAGTATAAGCAATGTGCCAACTAAGCTAAGTCTATTGGCGCGCGTCGCTGAGATTTTCCCTAGGATAGTTGCTATCTCGTAATTTTCAGCCGCTGTGATAACGTATGATTTTATCAAGAGCTCAGATGATCTATCTAAACCAAAGATCGGGATTCACATCAAACATCTTCAGCCGGACGCTATTGGATTGCACTAGTGGTCTGCCACCGGATGCGGTTTTGAATAACCCATGACCTCTTTAAGCCGACTCCTCAGTGATGAGCTTGGTGATCTTGCCAATAGCAATAGTTTGCCCCTAATTTTCAACGATTAGTGCAAATGTTGGCGATGTAGAAAGGATGAAGAAGTAAAGTTACCTGGTCACGGAGGGTAAAGCGGCCGAGTTGAGGCGCGTCTTCAAATGTCTCGACACACACGGAACCGGCACCACCAGTAACTTCCATACGGGCAATGATGCTATCGCCCCTCTTCGCGTGTGTAGGCGGCACCTTGCTCTTCCTGTTGGTACCTTTTTGCAGCTTGTGGAGTAGTGCAGCAAATGTGACTTCTTCGATAGCGGCGTGTACATGGAGAACACAGTTGAAACCCGCCGTGAGGATGGACTTCAACTCCAGGATTCTAATCTGTGCCTCAAATGCTCTGACGTTATGCACCAACCGTTTGGGACTGCATAGAACGAAGCCACTGCGTAACCCGTAAGTCAGTAGCTGCCATATAAACATGTCATCTACCTTGAGAGGCGAGCTCAACAACATCTAAAACATTACTAGATAAGGGGATCACGTACGGTGAAATATCGTCCTCTTCAATACCTCGAAGACGCATTCGAACTTGATCACCGCACTGACCAATCGGGATTTCGTCTTCCGTTTCGCCATACAGGGCAGCAATCTCAATTTTCTCCTTGTTGGGCATCATTATTAAGCTCATACCCTTTTTACAAACACCGGCCTACTCAGAAAATAGGAGTTAGTGATTGCTATCCGCAGTAAATGTTAAAAGGCCCCGCATCCGAGGAACAAATGAAAAGGAAAACAAGACTATAAAAGAAAACTTACCTCGATCTTTCCCTCTACCATGGTACCCATATCACGGTACTTTCCAGCGACAGCCATCATGAAACTTAAACGTAGAGTGTTAGCAATTAATGTTTAAAGATGCGTGACATTTTGAGATTCCCGGTATCCACTAATATGGAGGCATCTGCATGCAACGCTGGATGGGAAGAAAAGAATGAGCGAGATTACTTACGGCGCCTTGACCTTGCGTTCCAAAGATTGCATGTTATCTAAGTATTCAAGTAATGAGGGGCCATCGTAGAAGGAAGCAACACCGGCCGGGAGTCTGTCCTTGATGTTCATCAACTGCTGGGCAGCGATAGGCATAAAGAAGATATCATTCTTATTATATCCCACCTGTTCACAATTGAGTATTAGTGATTGCAGTCGAAAATGTGGAAGTAAACGAGCGCGATTAAACCGAGACCCGCTAGAAGGAGTATGAAAGACTTCAGAACACCTACACCTTTCAAGAATTGTGCTAATTTCGTAGTACACTCCTTGTAACGGTCGTGCGACCAATTGACTGTTGAGTCGTCCATCTCTGTTCAGAAGTTAGCAACAGAGCGAAATCATTTGAGAATATATAGGACTGGGAGAATATAGATGTCTGAGCGTCAGGATCGAGCTAGAACCGATCCTAACTCATAGAATAGGCTCAGTTTTAAAAACTCACTGTTGATTACGACCACAAGTTTATTAACACCTTGTGTCTTAGCAAGCATGGCATGCTCGCGGGTTTGACCACCTTTTTCGAACCCTGTTTCGTATTCACCCTTACGGGCACTGATTACGAGAACACCAACATCCGCTTGGGCCGCACCGCCGATCATGCTCGGGACGTATGTCTTGTGGCCTGGCGCATCAAGAATACTGTATCGGCGTTTCTCGGTTTCGAAGAAACCTCGTCCAACCTCAACAGTTTTACCCTTTGATCTTTCCTCCTTAGTGAGATCCAGAGCCCATGACAACCACCATGACTCTCGGCCTAGCTCCTTTGCTTCTCTCTTGTACTTATCCACTATTATTTAATTAGTAAATTTTGTCCACGGGGAGGTCAAAGTTGCCCCAGCTGGAATGAGCATTTCTTCCACCGGAGTTTGACTGAAAATAAATATACTCACTTGTCCTCTCATCGACCATACCAGTAGCATACAGAATACTTCCACCCAGAGTACTTTTGCCGGCATCGACGTGACCCAGGAAGATGACATTCACGTGCTCCTTGCCGTAGATTTCCTTCAGGGTTTCATCATCAACATCGGCGGCCTGCTCGTTCACGACGGCATCAGCGTCACGAGTAGCGGCTTTCGCCCCTCTGGAAGGGCTTGATCGGCCGGATGACGGTGTTGGTGAGGTTTTTCCGCTGGCGCTTTTACCGGCCTTGGTGGTCTCACCAGCCTTCTCAATGGCCTTCGCGGCCGTCACCTTTGCACCGGTATCCGCAGCAGCCTCGTTGTCGGCAGCGGCATCCTCCTTTGATTCTTTTGGCTCGTCCTTGGGCTCCTCTTTCGACGCTGCAGGCACGCCAATAGAGAGTACCTTCGCAGTCTTAGGCTTAGATGTATCACCACCTATGCTCAAGACCTTTGCGCCACCCTCCTTAGTGACTGTAGGCTTGTTCAGGTCAGAGGCAGGGGCACTAGCAGCAGCTTGCTCTGGGCGCTTGGCGATAGTAGGCACGGCTTGAGGGGCGTTCTGCTGTTGCTGGTACTGGGGGTATTGCTGTTGGCCTTGGTGAAGGTTAGCCGAGGTGAACAGAGACAGACGGTAGTGTGGATGACGCCTCACCATATCCTTGGTTATTATAGCCGGGTTGCTGGCCGTAGATGTTGCCGTAGCCTTGACCATAACCCTGGCCGTACTGCTGGTTGTACCCACCGGCTTGTCCACCATACTGAGGATAGAAGTTCTGGCCGCCGTAGTAACCCTGCTGTGGCTGCTGGAACTGATTGTAGCCACCGTAGGCTTGCTGACCGGGCTGGAAGCTGTGGGCGGTAGGCTGGAAGGAGGCGGCGCCGGGGCGGAATGTTGGCGCCGTAGCTGGGTTGCCGCCGCTGTTGTTGTTGAGGTTCATCTGCTGCGTCTGGCGCGACAGGTTATCGTCCTGTGCGGCGGGGTCGTCCTCCCATGAGTTGAGATCTGACATGGCGGCGATGTGCTGGCACTATAAGTCTACGATCCTAGACAAGTTGTGTAAGAAAAATGGCTTCGCTACAGAGGGGTCGAGAGAGGGAACGGAAAATGCTGTTGTTGATGAGAGATTCGGAGACTTTTTTTCTGTGATCTGATGAAGCGACTGATTCTAGCGGAATAAAAATGGGTAGCGGTTGCGACTCGGGCGAAGTCACAAATAAATACATATCTACTTACTTTTAAACCTTAGGATAGGTAAGCCGTGTCCGACAGTGGCAAGGTCGCACGGGGTGACTCAATTGGAAGGATTTGCCCTGCCGGATATTGGCCTTGAATGGAACGATCAGGTATATCTGAGATACCCAAAATTCTTGTCCTTGATACTTGATACTTTCCAAAGTTGATGTTTCGCAGTGTGGCTTTTGGTGGGGCAGGTGGCGGGGTAGTTGTTTCCATTCGGGCTTCCTGCCTAGCGTGGCCCGACCCCGCCAATGACGACGCAGCTGGTGAACTTAAGCCTTACCTAGCCCGCCCACTCCTGGCACCTTTCTGGCTTATGCTAGGTAACTATCATTATTATACATTTTTCATAACTTCCAGTGTTGAAGCCCAAGTTAATCAGGCTTTTAGGCAGCTTTATAGCCATATTAAAACATGTTTATATTCTGCTAGCCCAATAGAGCTGGTTATTACCCAGTTAGTCATAACCCCACTGATTAATAGTGGCCCAATGGTGCAACCTTACACATCATATCCATCGCTTTAAAACAACAACATGAGCATCGACTCTCCCTTATCTCGACGTGCAAGTAGTCTAAGCAAACCTTCTACGCACGACTCGACGTCTTTTCACTTATGAAACCTCGCCAGCATCCATTTCGATGCATCTACAATATCCCAATCTGCAAAGCTTCGGGTGGAAGCAACTGAGCGAACGCTGCTATGGACGCATTCCTTACCCGGTTGTCTCACCATGCCACCAGCTACGCCGTCCGATCGTGTATCGCCCTGACTTCGACCTATGTCATTAATCAGGGTGCTAAACTGCTCAAGGTAATCCATGCTAGACCTCTATAATTTGGCAATAGTGAAGACTCACATCTCGGATAGACCGTAAATCACGACCCATTACGAGTAGAACTCGGCCAGTTGCAACGTCGCTTGGCCCGGAAGATCGAGGTGAGTCACAATCGCCCTGGAATTGACGTAATCTGACGCAAATCAAAGCTGGTATCTCCCATCTTAGAATCCATCGAACTCCGCTACACTAGAGGGGATTCTGCCCTCGAAGCGGTAGTGCGGACTGCTAGAGGGCTGCGTGACGATATCGACAACTTGGGTGAACGGCTGAAAAATGCCACACTACCGCTGGACGGGGTCCGGGATTCCAAGGCCGCAGCTGCTCGTCGGCAGGCCGAAATCACGGAAATCATAGGGGACATCAAGAACTTAATTAATAGCATTGACGACGCTATTCCTTTGATAAATCTATGGGTGTCTGCTATCGGTGGTATCCAGGCGCCGCCATCGTCTTTCTCGCCCTCCCGCTTATTACAGGCGAGCATGCTTGTGAATGTGGGCGACACTCAGTTTATACTCAATCCAAGCCAGCCAATGCAAATCGGGCCCGACTTCACTCTATCCCTCTACATGCTATTTCGGGGCCACACCTCAACAACTCACGAAACGCAGGAACCTTACGGTATTGAGGAAGGACAGAGGAAGCCGATGTGGCAGGAGGTGATGCACAAAGCGCGAGTGCGACTACTTCGAGTCCCTCTGGATGAATGGAATGATGCAAGAAGTAACTCTCCAGTGTGCTATGCATATCGGCTCGAAGTGGTGGAAGATTTAGAAGATGGACGGCTTCATACCTTCGAAGACGAAGATTCGAGACCCATTTCGTACGACGGTTTATCTTCAGCCGGTATCAGAGAGTTTATTCCCGTCCATCAGATCTCCAAGATGTTCTACGCAGATGTCGGGAAAATCCTGAACATCGGCAATGATGATGGCGCCTCTAGCAGTCCAGTTCTTTTACTCAAGAGAGATGTAAACGCCGTGCCAGTTAACACTATACCAGTGGTCCATGAGCCGGCTGATCCCGTACTGACGATTGAGCATACAGGAGACAGTATGGTCTCCGAAACCTCGCCATCAGAAGGAGATACACAGTATGATATCGACTTTCAACTGCGAGAAGAAATAGGCCAACTTGAGGCTCCGAATGTATCCACAGTAATATCGTCTCGATCCTCTTACGCTCGTTTCAAGCATAAGGAACGGCGTATTCCACAGGATCTGGATCCAGAATGGATAGCCCTGGAAGTCTTTGACATGGATGAAAGTGACGCGAACTCGAACTCGGATTCCGACTCAGACTCAACAGACGAAAAGGAGCCGACGCCAGATGAGGAGGATTTTCTAGGCGAACCTGACAGCTGTCGTCCGAGGCATACCATTCGTCCCTCCGTGGATCGCAATCTCATCACACAGTTGAACCGGATGGACATTGCCTCTTCTTCCCGTTCTTCGCCGAATAACCGACCTACAACCCCTATCCTTCAGCCCTCTAACAGACATGAAGACGCTATTTCATCTCAAAGCTTAAAGCCAAGGCTTACCGAAATGACTCCGACAAAACTCATTGAACGGTCCCCGTTCGGCGCAATTAAGACGTCTTTGTCGCTCCTGGAGATGCTGCTCCGCCTAACGAGCCTACAAGAGTTCGAGCAGACAACACACCTCGCCATCCCCGACCACGTTCTCAGGTTCTATCTCGACGAATCAGCCTCCTCGAGCGGCCTACACGGCAAGGAACGCTGGGCCGCGAGCGCTGAAGCGGAGCGGAAAGTCGGGTTTGATCCCTATGCGGATCCGTCGACTTGAATCTCTTATTGTATGATATTCACACATACAGCGATGCGTGAAATTCTTGTCTTCCCTTTTCGGTTTTGTTCTTCGCATCCTGCCTGGCGTTTGGGATTGGAATCGGGATAGATAGACATCTGACTAGAATGATACCTCAATAGAGAATAGATGATGCATCTACGGCGCATACATAAAGACAAGTGTGGTTAACATTTGTAGAGTGTGCAAGTCTGGGAGATGAAACTGGGTTAAGAATAGTATAAACTGATATGAGAAGATGTATAACCCTGAGGTAATCTAAAATGCGCCAACACCAAAGACTCACATCTCGGACAGACCGTAAATCACAACAGTCAGTCTTTTGACTTTCCCATCACGTTATGTTACGTTACAAAGCAACCTTGGTGCACGAAAAGAGGTATTATTGGAAGAGGAGGAGGGTCCATTTCCACAGACGCTCCCAATCTTCACTTGGGACTTTGTCTTCGGCATCAGATGGTGGTTGAAAGCGAATGCTCGTCACCGGATAGCTTGGGTACGTCGAGGCCTCCGGCCATCTGTATATTGCTCGCTGCCCAGGCTTTGAGCTGTGCATCAAACTCTTTGGAATTCAAGCGCTTGAGTTTGTTCGGTGTGTAACTTACTGCTTGTCGTGATTGGCGATTACTAAAGGGCGGGGATTGGATGATGGGGAGTTGTGACGAGTCGGCCGTCGCCTCTATTTTTGTGTTGTGTCCAATGCTGTACCCATAGACACAACGTCGGATGGATTGGCAGTGACGGCAGCCGACGCTGCTTTAATTATGAATCTCAAAACTAGCCTCTGGGGGAACTTCGAAGTAATGCTTTCGCCCGGATGTCTCTTCCATCATTCGGACACGGCCGCTTTGACGTCGGGGTAGCGTTTCGTGTTGTTCAACATTGGGAGGCCGGCCACTAACGTGTCTTTTCCTCGGCAGCAGACACTAAAGAGCAATATTCTGATAAGCGTCTTGTTCGGCAGGAGGGATATCCTGCAGACCCTTTATAGAGTCCATGTCCTTCTCAGAAGGCCATCCGTAAGAGTAATCTGAAGCAGAATTCGTATTGTTTAGATGAAATAAAATATATTGAGGCTGATGCAAGTTAACTTACCGGCGTCATTCGCGATAACTATAAAACATGGTTAATTAAGTTTTAAATAAGAGCTGGAAATTGAAAGAAAACTTACTTTTTACACCAGTAACGGTGTCAAGTGCGTTCAGAAGATGTGCTACATTTCCGAGAGGTGTAGGAAAACCCTGCAACTCTGCAACAGACATCTCCCAAGGTGAAACGTTGGCTTCAGAAGAAACAACATCTTTATACGTGGTTGAACGAACACGTTCAGGTGTCAGGACTGCACAATAGATGGCAATTGGGGTAATACAGTCGAGGTCCGCTTTGGCAATAGCTGTGATAGCCGGCCAATTGACGTAAGTTTCGTGGTTAGCCCGGAATGGTTGGCGTTCTACGAGGTCCAGGTTCTCAATGTCTGTTATAAACCATTAGTTGCTCTTGTTATATAGCTTCATTTTTGTATTCGCTTTATGGTAAATGGCGGGTAGAACTTACCTAGTTCTTTGGCCAGCTGGTAGGGGATAATGTACATGAACCAATTAGGATTCGCGTGTTGAAAGGTCGCATCCGTCAATTTAGGATATCTCATTGAAAGTCTCTATTGAATGCGTAGATATCGTCCCAGTGCTTGAGGCATCGGCGATTTGTAAGGGGAAATGTATCCAGCTCAGGTTCTGTTTCGCATACGAAATCGCTGTAGTATGTTAAGGCCCGATGGGAAAACGTCCCGGCTTCATGGAGCAAGTCTATCGCCGTATTAACTCTCCATGTATTATCGGCATGAAGATAGAAGACGCGTTTGTTGTGTGGCTGCTCTGGTATATCAGAAACTCCGTTATGAGCCAGTTCCCCGATTTTCTTATTCACACGAAGCATTACGTCGTAAGGATATAGGGACTACAGTCGCTTGACATGAATAGCAGAAAACAACAGAGAATGTAAAGTTAAAACATGCTGAAATGCTCTTGTGAGGAAGATGTATAACCCCAAGATAACAACATGTATAAACCAGGAATATAAACCGGAATAATAAGACGTATAAACCAGGATGATAAAATGTATAATCAAATACATAATCCTGGGATAATGAAAGGGACACCACAACGGGAATAAAAAATGAATACTCGGAGCCAAGTATTCAGATCTGAGGTACACGGTCAAAATACAAGTTTATACAGTGAGCAGCTATGTAGTCCTGTACAGCGAGGTAAGGTATAATAGACCGACCATCGATCATCGGCCTATCCTATCATACACAAGTACAGATCGCCACGGGGTCCTATGCTGTCCTCCTCAGAATCCGCATTTCGATAGATAAATGGCGTTTCAGTTTCATCATTTATTCTTTTCCTCTTCCAAGTTGTTCGTCATGACTAATCCCGCCCTGTTTATCATTTATTTCCCCTCAAATGGGCTGACTGATACTAGACGAATCGCGAGACACATGCTATCCTAGCATAATTTAGAACTTCCTCTTGAATCCCATAAGGGCAGGATGGGCGAGATTCGCGCGAGAGGCGGTGCCCGTCTTGTGTAGTAGCTGCCTCCTATCCCAAGCAGCGGAGCGACCTTCCACAACAGAAACGATCTCCTGTCCGAAGCGGGCGGCGAACTGTTTCCGTCCCGAACCCGTCGACCGCTTCTTGTTGACAATGTCGAGGATCCATATGATGGCCTGGCGCCGACGGGCGCGCGCGTCGATGGGCTCCGGCACGTCAAGCGCGGCACCACCACCCGCCATCCCCTTCAGACTGCGCACGCGCACGATTGGCGCCACCGAGTCGATCGCGAGTGTCAGGTATAGGAGTGGGTTTAGCGGTAGTTGATCTGGTGGCGGGGCCCCTGGGAGGAGGGGTCGCAGGGGCGAGATCTTGGGTGGTGGAGTTGTGCGGAGGTAGTTGAGGATTAGGGAAACGTGCTGTTTGAAGATGGTGGTTAGCTTAGGTTTATCTCGTCTGCTTTCGTTTCCATGAGAAGGGGTTTAGCTTGGTGAAATCGCTTTTTAAATTTCCCATTATTGGTTTATCCCAGCTCGCAGATGGAGCAGAGACCACAGACATAAAGAAAAGCGGAGAAGGGTGCGAGAAAGGAGTTCAGGGCAGAGCAATAGATGTATGCGCACCTTTTGTGCCTTGCTCAGCTTTCCATCGCGCATGAGCATTCTCGTAATCTGGTGGATGACGGGATGATGGCGGTTCTGTAACTGATCTTGCTTTGATGGCGGCTTGGGCATGCCATATTTGAGACCCTCAGCGATGAGATCGAGGGCATCTTGGCCAGCAGCAGCCTGTTCGAGAGCGGCGATGGCCTCCTCATTCATAAAGTTGTCGGCAAACGGCTCGATGGGCCGGGGTTCATAGGGCTGTGGTATTATTTCTGATGGGAGTAGATCTCCATCGTCGGTGGGTGGGCGTGTCGATGTTGTGTCGGCGAACCCTCTCATTCCCAATGGCACGACTGCCCTCGTCGTGGCCGCCGGGACATGTTGGTGAGGCCGGGATGGTCGTGTCCGGACGGCGAGACTGCGCAGCGACCGCCAGGGATTTATTTTTGAAGCCATTTTCTCATTTGAGGTAGAGCGTGTCCGCCCACCGGTTCCAGCCCCTCAGATGCGTAATCAGGCGCCCCAATTGGTCGGCTTCCCGTCTGTCGTCGTTGTAATTGTTAAAGTCGTGTTGCCAGCAACGGTGCTATCTTCAATAAAATTTGGGGTACGTCCAGCAAAGTTACCGGTTGAAGTTGTTCCGGTGCAGGGTGCAGGGTGCAGGGGTTCGTGTGGCTTAATCACCTACCCGGTTTTTGGGTAAGGGTGGCTTACGATATGTGGCTGATTTTTACCAAGCCCTCGGTGCGCCTTATCTCCATTCCACTCCGGTTTTGGTTGAGCCACGACTGATAAGACCGGAATGACAATGGGAAATCAGCCACATCCCACTCGGTTTCCCACTTGCTCCCACGCCCCTCTGCCTACATACCACTACGGGTTAAGGTAGCAGTTTGAAATACCACGCTGACTAGGTACTGAAGACGTGCTAACGTGCTATACATAGTGTCTAGCCATTGCTTTTTCCATTCCCATTGCAACCCAAGTCACACCACGGCATTGACCCGCCCAAGAACGGCGACTTCTATGATCGGCATGCCTTAAGCAGCTAACACAGGGCAGAAATCCCCGGAATCCTCATCCTGTTATACTGCTTACTTAGTCGATGTAAGAGGTAAGAGCTGACCCGGAAGTGTCGGCAGTGCGGGACACGAGAAGCACGCAGCCCATCAGCTGCTCCCGCCAACGGCTATTGCGTCTATCTGTCTGTCTGTCTGTCTGGATGGGAATTTCCTCACTCGCCGCCCGTGCCGTATCTGGTCCGGTACGATATTGGTCTGGCCTGGCCTGTCCCCGTTCTTGTCTGTCTCTTAGAGGTCTTATCACTCCCCCCCGAGGGATCAAATCAATCATGTGATATGGTAGCCAATGTCGTGGGCGTCGGTCTGTACGTCGACTGCCTGCATCACATCGACTACCCGCATGTGATTCCTTAGTACCCCTACATATTACATACTATGGTATCATCCATATTTGGACATACATGGCATATACAGACGTTAACGTTGTATTCTGCATCCGGGCTCCCCACCACCCGTACTGTACTTGACCGCCGCCATGTAAGGGACCAAACTTTGGTTTCCCCGGTTTGCTAGTTAGACTAGTTCTAGCGAAATAAGGGGACTTCAAGTGGCTTCCAGCTCGTCTATCTGGTCCTACAATGGCTAGTGTACCTGTTGGATCATGATCGGCACGTAGTTCTGGGATAGGGAAATCCGTTGCCCGTTTTTTGCTTACTCTCAGAGTAAGTCCCATGCATTGGGGCTCTGTTCTACAGATTAGATTTAGTGTATTCTGCCCTACGCCAGTCTAGTCTATCTATAACTAGTCTGGGATTATCATATATCTTGAAAGGCTGTATCTCAAGTTGTCTCGGACTTGGTAGTGCCACTTGATTCATTACGTATATACAATTCTGTGAAGCTATTGGGTGGTAATTCTTTTCCCGCTCTCCTCAACGACGCCAATGCTATGCAGGCTTGTTGCTTTGCGCCAATGGCGTGTCACACGTCCTGCTCTGTAATCCAGTCCCTTGCCTGGTGTCACCACGGTGCTGCAGCGCGCCACAAAAAATCCCTATTTCTCGCATTGAAATCTTTATTTTCACCCTCCTCCTCCAACCCACTTCCCACCGCTGACCCTAGCTGACCCGCCCGCCCGCCCGTCACCATGTCGTCGGCGGCGCTTGTCACGAGACTTGGAATGTAATTATGTCAGACCATATCCCGTCCCCGAGCTAATGTAGAGCTAACAGCTAAGCTAGCTCTCTCACTCCCCATCTCGCCTTATCGCGCTATGCCCGGAAATAGACAAACGACAAATGTCGTGCGTCTGAGGTTGAATGGAACTCCATATGGATATCTACGGCTCCGGCTGAGGTGACTCGTCATCCGCCCAGGTTAAGCCCACCAAGTGATCTACAAACTATCTGATCTCCTTCCCCCATTATGGTGTAGGTAAGTAGGTAGGTGTGTAGGTGTGTGCATACCTCTATGCATACGACTGTAGACAGTTATGTTTAGGGCAACTCTCTATTTGAGTTCTGTCTTGCCTATTGCTAGATAGTGTGGAATACTGGCGCGGTGGGCCAATATGTAGCTCAACTTGGACGAATGGACGGACAGTAGCGCTGCGACGGTGCCAACGCGTCCGAGGTCTTGGCCCCAATCGCATCCCACGTCGATGGGATTTGAGTACCGTAACCCCTATCCAACCCCGGTACCACCACCCTTACACCGGGCGTAATTGATAAGAGGTAGAAGCAGCACGGAATATCAAAGACATATCGTATTGCCAACAACCTTACCCTAGATGATGGAGTATTTGACTGGCGAGTATGGTCGTGGGGTTTCCCATCCTCCCCAACAGGTATGCGCTGACGTCTGTCCGGGGTTGCATACCTAGGCATGTTCGTAAACGTAATATGGGTTGGGCTCACCGAGAGTTTCTTCTCTAGTGCGAAACTAGATAATTATTTCACAATTCTCCCAGAGAAAAGCAATCAATGCGTCACTCGATAGTCTGACAATGTGGACTGTGTTCAATCGACAATGTTTAATTTCGCATTTTGTCTTGATCTCGTTGTCGCAGTTTTCCATGAGTTATTTTTCTTTTGCGCCTTGGCCCCCTCACCCCTTTCGATCGTGTCTTAGGCTTCGTGTCGTCGACTCCATGCCCCTGTGCAACTGGTCCAAAAATGTCTGACGATGGTCATCTATCTTCGTGACTATGTCATCCCTCACTCCATCCCGGCTTCTTCCACCACCATTCTCGACCATCGTCTCTCCATGTAGCAAGAGTAAGCTACATGAAAGGAGGGGTGGCCTTACGTGTAAGAGAAAAGGCGTCCTGGATGATCCTTATCCTGTTTGGTAAAAAGGAGACGGAATAGACCGGGAAAGGAAGTAATCAATGAAAATAATAGAGGAAAGCTGAACTCATCTCCGAACTCCTTTCCAGATGCCCATGTGAAAAGACATTTTCCGATTCAATTACCATGGCCCTTAACCTAATCTGTAGAACACCTCGAGAGCAAACTCAGTATAACCCGGCCTCAGACAGCGATTCCCCTTGTCTTGAGCCTCCAAGTTCCCAGTCCGAGAAAAGAAAAGAAATAAAAAGAAATTGAACAAAAACCGATATTTCTGGCGACCCCGCAAGGCGCCAGTACGACTCGTCTCTCCGCAGCATGCATGGGTGAGAAAGATGCCTGTACTGCAAAAAGACCAATGAAAAATTAAAAATAAAATAGAAAGAAATCGTGCGCCGGCCGTATGACGAGGTCGTAACGGAACGCTGGGGTATCTTCCCTTTCCCTCGTTGGCCGTGGGGCCGCTAGATCGTTTCCGAAACTCCGATTGGTATCAAACGGGACAGCGAGAACAAATAATGGAAAAGAAAAGCGTAGTCTTGAAAAAGCCCCTATCCCATCGCAACGACACTGGTGATCAGAGTGGCGGCCAGCGAACATTAGGATCCAAAGGTCAAATACACCCAGTTGAGTGATTATTTGATCGAGTTGTTGTTTAGCCAGGTAAATGCAGCTTCAGCGGCGTCTTCTCTAGCGTTGTGGAGGTTGTTCCCGTCGTACCAATAACGCGCTTCGAAGCGCTTACCATACACGACGACGACGCTGGACCAGGCTGTACGACCACCTAATGAGCGACAAAAGAGGTGTTAATACATGAGAGAACTACTTCTTTACTATTATAGTAGTTGAAGAGACTTGCCTCGTCGATCTGACACAAGTTGGTAGTCAGGTGGCTGGATTTGATAATCACGGCATACCTCTAGCCATTATGGTTAGTTTGTTCTCCAGGATGAGAGCATAGGAGTGCGTCTAACCTTCGAGTCTGTCTTGCCACGAGGCACTCGACTGTTGAGAGCGGCGAGAACCAGATGGCATAGTGTTCAGATGCCTATTAAGGAAATAGTAGGTGGTGTAAGGGCTGTGAATCTGATCAAATTCGATATGCGGTCGAGTCAAGTTGCTAGGCTCAGTTCAGGCCGAGACGAATGAACAGAACTTAATAAGTAGGTGTGAAGAAGGATAAAAGGGCGGCTTGTACGGTCTACGGGAACAATTTGTCTGTTTTGAGCCTTTGATGATAGACAATGTTTAACCAACACGCTAGGGCTAGGCGTTTAAATAAGGCGTCGATTTGCTAGACCTTAATCCCTTCCGCGGCTGGTCCACTTCGTATGTCTCTTCCGTTAAATAGTAGTAGGTACCTACGGTTTCCCGATAGTACCTAATGATATCGGACGGAAAACGCGCGAGCAATAGAGATCGATAGTGATGTGGCAGCTAAGGATTAGCTAGAGGCGCCCTAGAAGACTGTTTGCACAACGGTGATGCAGCACGGATATGGGAAGGAAATTATTCGGCAAATTCGACGGCATCATGCATCATGGATGGGTGTATACGGTGTTTGGTGATAGGAGGGAGTGGTCAAAGGGGTGTGAAGAAGCGTAAAACGAGGCAAGATTAAACTGGGCAAAGCAACACATGTGGGAAGGGGGAAACAATCAAGTAGATCATCAAGGACGGGAAAGTGAACGCCTGGCTTTTTTTATCATGATATCTGAGAGGAACGAAGTGAACCGCAGAGAGCAGGTCACCTGCCCTCTTCGTCTCCAGTATTGCTGGTCCTGTAGTAAGTCCCATCCCCGTATTTGCTTTTTCTTAACACACTGAGAACTTAATTCTCCTATTCACCTTTTCTGGGACGGTGGGCCCAAGATCTTCCCAGCATGACTAGAAGCGGGAGCGCGAAACAACGTAGTTAGACCAATACTTCGTTTGTGTGTGACATCGAGGTCTCTTTCATTTGTGGTATAGGGTGATATGCAAGAGCTGCTAGACGCATGTTGGCCCACCCGCGCCGAACAATTGGGGCGCAAAAGAAAGAAAGAGGCAACAAACGTGGTTAGTAAGGTGGGTACCTCTATACATCCACGTCGATAGCTTAACTAGCACGATGCGGGAAAAGAACGAGGGAGATTGTAAATGAAATCTACACTCTTCCCCACAGCGGTATGCAAATGTTGTTGATAAACTCTGCTAGTTCCTGCTGTAGCCTGTAGGTATGTCTCACCTTCTGTCAAACGCGCATGAGCGCTGTCGTCAAACTGCATGTCTCGTTGGGCATCGTGTCACTTACTAGGGGGTGCATATCGGGTAAGTGTTGTAGATTGTGGCATGCAAAGCTCAATTATTCCAACGGTCAAAACACTCGGCTGATAGCTTCGGATGAGCTGCTCGTCGTATCAAAACACGGTATTCCGCTCGCTAGCGTGGTGTACCAGAGAGATACGGTAGACAGAAACTAGTTCGTACCCAACCATGCACAGTACCGGTACGTTGAAGGATGAGCTTGTGGCACATGACTTAGGACTCAGGCGAGAATGCATTACCAGTCTTCGAAAACCGTTACGACCCAATGGGACGGACAACGAAACCGTAACACGAAGGTATAAGTAGTGAGCCCGGAACGAAGAAAATTCCCCGAGTCATCACATTGTAACACATAGGTAGGCTGACAGCGCCTGACACTACCGGGTGCTACCGACTTGGTACGAGTACGCTAAGAACTAGGAAGAACCATGCGTTAGTTGCGGCATGCAAAGCTCATCCTTCTCGTTTCGTTTTCTTTTACCAATACCGGTGGGTATGGCTTAGTTTGCGTTCTATAATATGTGCCGAGAATCCTGGAAATGTTCTCGTAATCCGACGATATTTGCTTTTTCTATAGCTGATCAGGGGTGGGGGTAGGATTGCATTAGCCGATTAGGAAGGCCCTTGGCTGCCGCAAGTGAATTTCGAGGCCAGGCCCTACTGGGCAAAGCTCAATCCAGTTCCTAATTTGCAGGGTTTAGGGCCAAAATGTTCAATATGGCACATGAGACTCGACCCATACCGATAGCGAGCTTTGAAAATTGACTCTGAGCTCAAAATGAACAATGTGAGAGGCAGAGGCGATTTATTCACCCGAAGAAAAGGTGAGTACTGGGACCACGATGCCGATTCCATCGTCCCTTGGGTAAGATTCAATAAGACGATGTGTATCGTTTGATGCGTAGCCATTGGTACGCGGGAGCCGGCCCCGAGATTGCTCTCGCTCCATCAAATCGCAGATCACTTTGATCATGAAGCCATTGTGCTATTCATACGTCAATATATTCGGTGTCCTCTTTGTTGGCCCATTTTTCTCGTAACCGGCTAGCGACCTAGTGTAGCTTCGGAAGAACCCATCAACTGGTGAGGTAGGCAAGTGGGCCGTCCAGAGAGGATGAACAGCCAACGATCCGAGTCCGCTAGCTACGAGGCCTCTCATCCTTGTTGATTGTAGTCAGTATTAGCCAGCACAACCGTCGTGTGGTCCGGGCCTTCTATCTACAAGTTCCCACATACGGGAGCTCAGATCTTCGAACCGTGTAAGACCAGTGGTGATTGTGACGTCTGAATAAGGCCAGTTTTGTTTTTGATGTATTTGGCAATGCTTACTTTGGGTATGCGAAACTATTAGCTTTCTAGCCGTATATAGCAGGTCTGAAATATGTAGGTAAATCGAGAGTCTGCACACACTGTTATAACAGATACTGAACGTAGCCAACGCTCATACGGCTGAAATGTTGGCGTACGGCCCCCAGTTTGCTGGCGGACAGAAACCAGTTCATGCTGTCGTTAGGTCGTCAGTCACTAGCCTAGTTGCAGTTTTGCAAAACTTACGCGAACCGCTAGACTGATATGATTCCAATGTGATAGTTGACCCATAGGATGGGAAAATGCATGGTACGCGAGGATATTCCCCGAGATGGATCGATACCGAGAGTCTGGGTCGGCCCGCATGCAGCAAGCAAGATAGTCACCCAAGGATTGGCCGGATCACACAATTCAACCTAATAGGGTTGTTTGCTAGTGGGTAACTGAACAGTGTGAAATGGTTCTAACAATAGGCCGAACACGTGCCCAAGCAGTGATTGAATTAAGGGTGTGCAGTCTCTCCGTCGATAAACTCTTGGTGTACTTGGAACCTACGTTAGTGTTACTTCGGTAACTTCTCCGGAATTCTCGCAGTACACAGAGGGAATAACGTGATTGCGAGTCGTCGATCGGGCTTGTTGCTGTGGCGGCTTTTCTTTAACCCAACCAAACAACGCTGGCCATGCTCAATGCTACATAACAGCACACAATATAGAAGGGGCAGCTTGTGCGGCATCGTGCTCATGCAAGCGATGTCATATCCACTGGCCAATGAGACACGAGACGTCGCGGATAATTGTCTACCTATATGTTATTGATTAGCCAAGATAATCCGCAGGTCTGTTGCTTAAGACCGTCACACTTACACTATACTTACTAGCGACAAATGCACGAGCTCGGTCATACAAGTCACTAGGTCTGTTCGAATTGCAGCCCCAATCTGGTCACTTCAATCAGTCTTTGGAGTAGTAGTAATGGGTCAAATCCCGAGCAAAAGCCCCTGCAGGAACACGGCATCACAAGCACCGTTCAGTGAACGATGCTTGTACAGTTAACCTAGTAAGTGATAATGTGGTGGAGTCTCTTATGGAGGGTTGAACTCGGGATCTCATCTCGCAGATTCAAACAGATCTGGAAAGCTAGAGAAGGCAGGGAAATGGGTAGCATCCGTTTGCAAGCAACGGGCTAGCAAGAGGGTACTTCTAACGGCATGCTGCAGCCCGACGGGCCGAAAACCAGTCAATGGCCGCTTGGGAGAGGGCGGAGCGGTAATTTTCGGACCCCCCTGGTTTGAGAAGGCTCGCTTCCTCCCATCACGTGCCTTAATTTCGATATGGGCTCGAAAGGGCACATTGGGCAATACTTGGTGGTCATAAGTGGACATGTTGTGCTCGTTTTGCCAGACCGCGACATCCGTAGTTGTGTTGCAGACAGACCGGCGGGAGCGTGCAGGGCAAATGGAAGCCTGAACGACTTCGTAATGCGTCACTCGGCAGCACGGCTTGCCGGATCTGACGAGTCATAGCTGTCGTGATACTTACACAGAGGTCCTCGACGACGGGTACCTCGATTCAGAAGTGTAGAATAATGACCCTAAATGCGTCGGCCGTAGTCATTTAGCAGTATGCTAATCCGTACGCTTCTCTGTGAGACGATACAGACCCTGGAGCTAAAGTTGCCATCATTGCGAAGGGGCCGGGCGATGAACGTTCTGCCAGGAAAATTCGAGCAAGGAATGAAGACAAGTCAGTGCAGCAGATCAAAGGCAATGACTCCCGTCACATATTAGTGGGAAGCTGTTCTATTGTGCGAAAAGATAGGAGAGGAGATGGGAAATGGAACTCATTGTTCCCGCTCTGTGGGTTTAGTACAATGCCCCACCCTATTAGAGAGGCACCTTACGCTTCACGCCTGCCACTTTCACTTCTGATAATGTAGGTATCTGCTCAACTTTAGGCCTACATGTACGGAAGGTAAGCTACAGTGTGAATGCAATAGATTTTCATTACGTAATCAGGTAGGTACGTGAAGTACTAGGTAGGTAGTTGCAGGTGGGCAAAATAAGGCTTACCTGGAGCCCATAATTAAGCCTATTCATTGGCCAATCATAAACTCCCAAGGCCCAAGCCACATTTGATCAGCCTCCAAAAGACATCATCTTTCTGAGCATTCCCATATCGGCCACAAACCATCCCCCATCCATTGCTATCTCGCCCAGGCGGCCCCTTTTCCAACAAGCAACTTCACCAAACCCAACACC
Source organism: Xylaria cubensis (assembly GCA_022385715.1). Taxonomy (NCBI): domain Eukaryota; kingdom Fungi; phylum Ascomycota; class Sordariomycetes; order Xylariales; family Xylariaceae; genus Xylaria; species Xylaria cubensis. The sequence continues at coordinate 239,360 of MU279052.1, forward strand.
GTCGACCCAAATACCACCTATCGGTACCTGGGCTCAACCCGTATTCCCATTCCGGACTATGTCTCGGCGGCCGCCTAATCCTGCTGCCGAAAGGGCAGCCCAGAACCAGCAGACTATCAAGAGCCTCTTGAAGCTGGAGCCCAACAAAGTATGCGCCGACTGCAAGCGGAATAAACGTGAGTTGCCTATCGCTGCCGGCACCTGTTTCTCAACTTGCTGACCTGTATACAGACCCGCGATGGGCCAGTTGGAACCTCGGCATATTTATCTGCATTCGCTGCTCCGGTATTCATCGCGGTATGGGCACACATATCTCACGTGTCAAGTCGGTCGATTTGGATTCCTGGACAGACGAGCAGTTACAAAGCGTACTTAGTTGGGGAAATGCTCGTGCGAACAAATATTGGGAATCTAAGCTGGCCGTAGGCCATGTCCCTTCGGAAGCCAAGATTGAGAATTTCATAAGGACCAAGTATGAACTTAAGCGGTGGGCCATGGACGGACCCATGCCTAACCCCGCTGACCTAGATGTCGAAGGCGACGATGAAGTACCCTTAAGCATCGTCAAAGAAAAGCAGACCATTGAGCGAAAAGTGTCGCTGCGCAATCCACCCGCTGCGGACACAACGAACTCTCGGGGGCCGCCGCAAGGAGATCTCATTGGCGGCAGTGATATTCCCCCAAGATCCAGCACGGCCGGTCCTCCTCCCCATCATCAAGTGCCACCGAAAGCTTCGCCTGCCCCGCCGAAGGCCGCGAACCCTAAAGACTCCCTCTTGGGACTCGATTTTCTGGGCGAAGCACCTGCTGCCCCCCCTAGGCCTGCTAGCACCACTGGTACAGGGGGCATGGGAGGCCAGTCTAGACCAGATCTCAAACAGTCTATTCTATCACTCTACGCGTCCGCGCCACGACCACAAACACAAACCCAGCAGCCAGGACACTCATCCACTGGGTCATTCGGCGGGTTTGGTTCAATGCAATCGCCTTTGCAGTCGCCCACGGGACATCAGCACCAATCCTCTACCAGTGGGGGGTTCAACGATGCCTTCGCGAGCCTTAGTTTTGGAAATACGACCTCACAGAAAAGTCCCCAACACGATGCATTTGCCGGGTTGACAAGCATGTCGAGCAACCGGTCCACACCTCAACCTACCAACTCTGCTTTTTCAGGCCTCGGTGGCGGTAGCTTTTTCAACAGCAAGCCCTCTCAAGCCCCAGTGCAACATCAGCAAAAACCATCCGTGACATCTACGGACAGTTTTGGTGCTTTCAGCTCTGCTGGCACTTCTGCCAAACCCGCCCAGCCATCCTCCTCTGGCCTAGGAGATCTGTTTGATTGGTCCGCTCCTGCTCAGCCGGCCATGGCAGCACCAGCAGCGCCCAAGCCCGCGCCACCTACTACATCAAACTCCGTCTTCAACCTCTCAGCAGCACCAGCCAAGCCAAGTACAGCGCCGTCAGCTTCTATAACGACATCCGATGCAGATGTGTGGGGAAATGCATGGGGCAATCCCGAACCTGCGGGCCCGAGGACACCGGCGGAACCCCCACGTCCAAAGGCGACTGTTAGCGATGATTTTGGCGGCTGGGGTAGCAGCACGGGTGGCTCCTTTGCCACCCAGAGTATAGTACCCGGCGCATCTGGCGGATTTGCGCCTGCGCCTAAGGTTGCGGCAGATGAGGAATTCGGGGGCTGGACGAGCAGCACGGGTGGGGCTACAAACAATGGGTCTGCGAAGCCTGCCGGCGGGTTTGGGAATGATGATCTCTTCAACAACGTCTGGGAGTAGGACATCAACCCAGGCTACGACGGGGGGGACATAATAGTAACCGCGGTAGTAGATCTAGCGGTTGTGTTTAGGGACATTTCCATCAACCATGAAAAGGCACTCATGATCAAAGACGACAGGGCATGTTTAGTATATACCAATCACGAGATAAAATGAGAAATGACGGGGTGGGTTGAGATAAGATGAGATAGAATCGTGTCTTCGATATGGAAGCATCATTATACCGTATCATGCCATGACCGTATATACATACAATTCAATTATCACGATTTAAAAAAGACATAACGCCTATGCTATGCTATATTGCGCCGAGAATCCGTAAGTTTCTTAGGCGACTCGAACTGCTGCGTGTGTTAACCCCTGAAGAGACCAACCCTGAACAAGCCGTGCCTGTAACTAGGGACCTAGGCTAACGCTCTCAAATCGTGAGTTCCGACGCCATGTAATCGTCGTCCCGCATTGGTGTCCATGTTATGTCTATTCCGACCCTCTAATCCAAGCACTAGAGTATACTCAGATCCGCGCATCGGTCCATTCGTCTGATGCTGCAGATTTTGTGCAATGCACGCTGCTCTGCACTGATGATTGCATCGCGTCCGCCGCGAGTATTCCATCCATCTATTCCTTCCGCGTATCCTCTTCGCAGAAAAGGAGCTATGTAAAGATAAGAACGGTACGCTGTCAATTCGCTTTCGTTTTCGTTGTTGTTGTGACTTGTTTGTTTGCTTTGCCGAAATTGTGGTTTTCCTTCCTTTGTCTAGAATATCCATTTGGCGAGGTAGTATAGCACGAGGAACACGCCGATGACGATCCCGGAAAGCTTGAAGATGGCCACCTTGTTCCCCGCTGCTGCCATGCGGCCCAGCCGACCCGCGGAACCCTTGAGCTGCGTCGACATGGAGGAGAATGTGTCGGACTTTTCGGGAGTTCGTTAGCCTAGCTCGGTAGCATTTTGTCTTTTTGGTAAAGAATGCAAATAGAGACAGGTAGACATAGGGAGGGGGAGGGGGGAAAGGAACGGAGAAGAGAGGCGTACCGTGTTGTCGATCACGTCTTGCGCCCGCGCATTATCGTATATGTCGACCGTCACGCCGCGCAGCGACGATACCTTTGCTGATAGCTCCTCTAGCCGCGCATTGTTCTGGCGCTCGCGCTCGTAGGCCTCGGACATCTCGGCAGGTTTGGGGGGGCGTGCCTCGTTTCGATAGACTACAGTTGTCGTTCTACTCGGACGCTTGTTTGAAGGCCAGTCTGAAAATTGTAACTTCTATCACAGACTGGGATTATATACAATAGTGAATGTATGCGCCAATACGTGTGTCGTGGAGGATATGGTTTCGGGTTCTTTGTTGAGCTGTAGGTGATCTGTTTAGTCTTGTTTCGATCTCGTGAGAGACAGTTGTTGGTTGGTTGGTTGGCTGGCTGGTTCAGGTCCCAGTCGCAACTCAGAAAAGGAGTCGATGTAACTATGTATCTACTTAAAGATGACGCAGGGTGTGTGGCGCTCAAGGCACGGGACCCTGAAGCTGCGCCACAGGCTTCGAACCGATACCTCCGATCCCAACCCCACGTTTAATGGTGGGGTTTGTTAGTGGTGTTTAGTTGGTTGTTGGGATGTCATGATTCGACGCTTTGCTTCGCTTTGCTTTGGTGGCACAGCTCCGGTCGCTGACGACAACCTTGCCGCCCGGTTCGCATGCAAATAAAAATCCCATATATTATTCACGAGCTACTCTCCAATTCTCAGTCCATGATTGTATATCCTGAGTGATTGAGCGGAACTTACTGATTTCCGCCAATACCATTACAAAACCACCTAATACTTTACAAACAAATTACTCACGTTCACGAAGAGAATACTCAATATCCTAATATAATTCCAAATCCCGCCAGGCTGCCTCAATAGCTTTTGTCCCCGCAATTCTCCCATCAGTGCATCTCGCGATACCCACCACAAGCTTGAAGCGACGGGACCCGGAACAGTCTAACTGCCTGCGCTAACGACAAGACCGCCTGACATAATACCTGCATAATCCCGTCTACGTTTTGAGTTCTGATCTGGTTGCGCACCTATATCCCGTCTTATTCGACTTCGGACGAACCAACGAGCGAACGACCGACCGACCGAATCTCCCGTTACCATGGGTATCAACAACCCTCTTCCGTCGTCGCTGGCGTGTAAGTGCTTCTTGCCGTTCTATCCGTTATCACCGTCCGACCCTCTGCTCTGCGCAACACCCTGCGCTCCAAATTGCTGCAATGCTGCATTGATGCTAATTTCATTGTGTGGAAATAGCGGAATGCAAGAAGTGCGGCAAGATCCTGACTTCCTTCGTCGACCCGCGGCAAGCCTTCAGTCCTGACAAGATCATCCCTCCTCACATTCTCGGCAATGCCAAGGTAAGCCAACACCGCCGTAGCCTTGTTTCCTCGTCACAAATGCGAAGGCTGACTGGTCTCCATCGTTAGGGCCTTGCAATTCTTACAGTCCTCAAAGCCGGCTTTCTCGGCTCCGCGCGTTTCGGTTCTGGCCTTGTCGTCGCCCGTCTCCCTGACGGCAGCTGGTCCGCGCCCTCTGCCATTGTAACTGCCGGCGGTGGCTTCGGTGGCCAAATTGGATTCGAGTTGACCGACTTTGTCTTCGTCCTCAATGATGCCAGCGCCGTCAAGACCTTCTCGCAACAAGGCTCCATCACCCTTGGTGGAAACGTCTCCATAGCGGCTGGTCCTGTCGGCCGAAATGCCGAGGCCGCCGGTGCCGCCTCTCTAAAGAGTATTGCTGGCATCTTCAGCTACAGCAAGACCAAAGGCCTGTTCGCCGGTGTGTCGCTTGAGGGATCCGCCATTGTAGAGCGGAGAGACGCAAACGAGAAGCTATATGGCCAACGCCTGACCGCTGCTCAGCTCCTTACTGGCGCCATTAGACCGCCTTCCGCAGCTGGCCCCTTGCTGGACGTGCTAAACTCTAGGATCTTCAGCGGCACACGGCAAGGTGTGGCGCAGGATGGCATGTACAACGATGTGCCCGTGTATGACGACCGGCACGACGACGTTGTATGGAATGGCCAGCGCGGCAGCGCTTACGGTGAGGGTCAGGTGAACTCACCTCCTCAGAGATCAAATACATGGCAAGACGACACCTATGACCGACCTGGAGGCGGCGGATTCGGTCGGTCAAATACCATCGGATCGAGAGGAGCAGACGATGACTATCAGTATCGCGACAAACCATCTGCAGCCCAATCTTCGGGCCCAACTAGACCTGCGGCCCCGAAGCCTAATTTCGCAAGCAAACAGGCGCTCTTGAAAAAGAACGAGGCAGTTGCGTTATTCACCTTTGAAGCGGATCAGCCGGGCGATTTGGGCTTTAAGAAAGGTGACATTATCACGGTGCTAAAGAAGACAGAAAGCGACAACGACTGGTGGTAAGTAAAATATAACTAACAGAGCGGTTGCGCCAGTACTAACGATATTTAGGACGGGCATGATTGGATCAAGACATGGTGTATTCCCAAGTAACTATGTCAAAATGACGGAGTAACACAGCCTAAGCGCTGAACACTTATTCCGATACGACATGACTCCTGGGGCGGTTGGAGGTCAGGCAAAAAATCATGATGTTTTTGGACGACCCGGCACACGGCGATAAAGAAAATTGGCCGGTTCCGGGCCCAGGGAAATCATTACGGCGCCGATGGTCGAAGGCATGACGAGCATCACACTTGGACAGAGGACGTCCTCGGACGCGCATGGTAGGGTAGTCATGGATGACATGGCCCTCTCTCGCGGATTACCTTAGATATTCAGTACACATCCACCTGTTTTTCATGATACCTGATACGTTTTTGAGTTTTTCTTCGACCAAATTCGCGAGTCTTGTGTTTGCATTGTTTTGCCTTTCGCTATGTATGCATACTTGAGTAACTCTTCGTTTCGAAAATTAGAATGACTTGAACGTTTATTTACTTGTGAGTTGAGGTTTTAGGTATATGCTGTAAAGCCCGCTCCCTGATGCTATATACGCCCGTGTTTAGTGGGTTTGAGAGTAGAGAAATAGGTAGGTTGTTTTGAGGTGCGAACAGGATGGATGGAATTATGCACGTGATGAACTTGCATGCGTTTTTGAGGCAAGCAGGTACCTAGTCCACATCCGCTATTCACTTACATAATGGACGAGAGAGACTTTTCACGGGGGAAAAAAGGAAATGTTGATAGAAACAGGCTTTTGATCAGAGTCTTTTCGTATACTAGATTTATAGTTGCTTTATATCTATTGACCGGATTGCTGGGATTGACAACATTCCAGGGTATCCTATGTCATACTCCTGCGATACCTCACGATACCTAAAGCTGTATATCACTCCCCTAGAAGGCACCAAACACGATCTACGTAACGAAAAGTACCTCAGGCATATTCACTCCCATCATCCAACGTGGACAGATCTCTAGTGCCGAATCGTCAAGGAATAAGGCGGATCGAAGCAGTTAGGTAGTTGATTGTCGTAGCGGCGATTCCCCTAACCACTTTAGAGAGGAAACGAGGGCGGGGAATTTACCTTCCGTATTATTTATGTATGACATAATCGCGATGGTGACAAGGGTGTCGTGGTCCCGCGTTTGGGGCAGGCAATTGGAGTACCTAGGTAGTGATTATACTCGAGGACAGGTGTGCTGTAGGATTTGGAGGATTTGGAAATACGACTCTGTGCTTTGTATGGGCTATGAAATTCGTGGCCATGCCAGCTTTGACCAACACGTACTACTGGTTTTTAGGGCCTATAGCACGCCCCTGGTAACGTTGCTGAGTAGGATTTGTCGCCTACCGATATTGAAAGTGGTTCAAGCTTCTAGTATGGTCGTGTGTTGGATGACTCCCGTGACTTACACGTTCGTTGTTAAGTTCGGTGGGCTTGCTTTGCCTAGCTGCCTATGAATGTTAACCGAAATTTCTAAGAGTGATATTGGAAACTCACTCAATTGATATTGGCAAAGTTAAGGGGGCGGTTAAGCAAGATGAAGTCAATGTTGCAAAGTCAACTGTCGTCTTCGTTATCTCCAGGGGTATGGTCAAAAAGAACTAGAGGTTGGGATGAGTGAATCATTGTGACACCCTCAGTCATACTATGAGCTATTGGTATTCTTGTGTGCCCCTATAGAAATAAACTGTAGTTGTAGATCTTCGTCTAAAGACGTGGCCGTTTTTGCGTCATCCAGAAGCTAGCATAAATATGAGAAATTATACTTCTTTTCATCGTAAAGGTTTGGGTGCAAGACTACGAAATAGTTGGGTATCAACCGCTCTGGGTTGCATCGAGGCAGCCATATCAACGTAATCGTGTCAGGTGGCCAATCATCAGCTGCCCTATGGAGTGGTCATAGCAGCGGCATGTGTATATAAACCTCCTGGGACCCCCCAAGACCTGAGAGAGACCCATGAATCAACTGGTCTATCTATCATTCTCTACCCACACAGCTGTATAGAGTCTACTTGTTACGACACCACTTCTATAACCTAGAACACATGTTTTTATAACAAGGACTTATCCCAATGGCAGTGATTTAGACTTCTCTGCGCATGAACAACGGTTTCATCTACCCAATATTTAACCCCTCAGAGTCTGAAGCTAATTATTCACTGTGCTGCTAGACAACTGCGATGTCTTCTCATTTATCAGCCAGCTTGGCGACGCGGATGAGTGCCTCTATCTATCCATGAAGTGCTAGTCAGTACCTCAGAGAGGGTCTATTTAACTAAGATGCTGTTGGTGGCAGATTGGGAGTGCCTAAGAGCATTTTCGTTGGCCGTGACCGTAAGTTCACTTATTTCTAGAAAGGACGGCGGAAATGAATAAAGTGCGCAACACAGATTCAATTAGAAGGGTCTAAAAATCGAAGATTAAGTATATTGAATATTTATTCAAGAAGTTTATCGCACCCCATGTCAACCTAAGAACCACATCACTGATTGCGTATTCGGGTCTTTATGAAACCACTGTTGTCGTTTTGGATCCCATTTCCAATAGACCTCACTCTGGCTCTTGGCCTCAACTACCTGGCCGCCGTGAGTGCGTTTATAGTACTCTAGGAACAGGTATCGAGAGTCTTCGGGAGCGGCATCTAAGTTCGCTTGGAACTCAGTATCGTAGTGAAGCACTGGTGAGAGTCCTGCTAGCTGCTCGCACGACGACAAGCAGCTAGTAGCACTATCGCCATTTTCGAAGTCATGCTCCACCCGCTCACTGTAAGGCGCCTCATTAGCCAAGTAGGGGTCGCCTTCTTGGCTGACTGAGACCTGGGCTGCAGTATTGTTGTTGGCATCAGAGTTTGTGGGCGCAATGTTATCATGAAATACGCATGGGGGAATTGCATGATCTGACAATAGACTTGAAGCAGTTGATGATGAGTCTTGCTCACATGAGCGGACGGTATCCGCCGCTGAGTCCGTTGTGGACGCTTGCGAGATGGCAGCATTTGTGTCTACATTTCCCGCATCACTTGGTCGAGGTCGCAATGGTATGGGCTTTGTCGCAAAAGCGCGTTCTTGCCGTTTAGCTACGCCGCTGTTGCGATGGCGATAAGATGTCGCCGTTGAAGTACGACGGGAGTAGTTGGGAGCACTATAGCCTGAGCAACTGCTCCCGTCGCACTTCAACGGCGGCTTCTTTTTGCCGTCACAAGAAGCTCTTGACACTTTCGGAGTTAAATCATCGTCTATGGATATCCTTCGAACTGCGGTTGGATCATATGAAGTGGAAGTGATGTTGTTTGCATCCTGAGCTTTGATTATGTGATGCCACCGGAGAGGTGCGTAATCGGAATTGGATTGATGAGGACATAATCTCGTTCCTAAAAACTCAATCCGTTAGTCTAACAAATGATTCAACCCTAGTGCCCTCGTCGCTTGAGGGTTGGCGACCGGTAGAGACTCGCCAGAAAGGAAAAATTCGACAACATGAAAGAGATCTCAAATAGAATTCTCAAGTACCTGAAGGAGATGGCATGCTCGTGGTAATAAAGAACGGAGGACATTGGGTATTAAACTCTTAAACTATTGGACAATTCATTTAGGATTGAGGGGTAAGGAGACTTGATGTCAAGGTGGCGGCGTTCTCTTCTCTCGCCTGCATTGGGACAACTACTTCAAGAAATCGGCGACTCTTTCAACTCTTTTAAATATGTTGACTGTGAGAGAAAATAATTGCGTCAAGTCGGGCAAATTCGCAGAAACATACCACTGCCTAGAATACGCAACTTTCGATCATCACAATCATCTAGCAAAGAGGCTTGAGGCATCCTCAATGGTCATGGGATAACACTGTTTTCAAACCGAAACATGGTAAGTTTGGGGGCTGGCGAGATCGCGGTAAGCCCAGCCAATTACGGCGATCCTATGACCCTAGGTAAGCCTCAAATGCAGACGCCATCACGCGGGCAATTCAAATCAGGCAATTGCCAATGGAAATTCCAAGCCATTGTGGAATTTCGATTTCCCCGTCTTATTGCTAACGAAATGCCAATGACATTGATCCCGGTAAAGTATTTGGCGCGGTAAGGGGGCTAACGTGAGCTTTTGGTCTTCATTGATGCGACCTGGAGCTGAATCAGGACTCCTGCATGCAGGAGTGGAACATAACCCACGGATTGAGGAAAGTAGATACGAATGCAATACAAATAGTTGCGATGGGCATTCTTGCTCGTTCTTGGAAATTCCATTTGGAGAAGAGAACGAGCCTCATACATTAACATAGGTTCCCGGCAACTTTTCTGTCTTCAACCCCTTTGCGAAAGCAGACCTACAGTTGACATGTGAGATACATCGTGACAGCTGCGGATTGTTACGGGAATTGCCATACTCGCGAGTAAGGGCCCAGTTGCCTTGCGAGGCGAACGGGTTGTGGAAGAGTGTATCCATGGAAAGCCCATCACTAATGAATACTCCTAGTCTAGACGCCTTTCGGCACCAAGTGTAAATTCCAGGAGTAACACCTACATACATACCGATGCATATCATGTCGTCTGAAGTCTTATGTGGTGCTTGACGAGTTTCTGTTCTTGTTCTCTCTCCTCGCCCCCAAACCTCACCGGGGAGAGAGCCTCATATGCGCCTATACTTTTCCTCTTCCTAGGTATTGCTGTTACTCTTTTCTCTCCTTCTTTACATTATTCTTATCTTCTTCTTGTACCCCTCCTAAGGGACTGCGCCTTGTTACATCACACCTTTAGCAGTTTACTGCTATCCGCCTATATTTGGGAAACTCATTATTGTCTTGCGTTTAATATCAATTCCACTCAACTGGACGACGCTCTGCAAACTTTTGCCTTTTGGGATTCAACAGTACCAAAGTGTTTCTTTTCGTTGTTCTTGGACGACTCTATTTGCCGTTAGGATTGAGGTTCAATATGGACATCTTGAGAACAAGTATTCTAAGAAATCGTCACTCATCCACCTAACCCCCAAGACACTAATCCATTAAGACGAGTGGTGTGGCTCGTCGAGTTAACTCACCGTCAGGATGGTGCTGAATTCTAATTTAAAACCAAGCCTTCGTGGCAGACGGCCCATCGCCCTCTCTCAAGAGTGTGAGTCGTTGATAGCCATGATAGCTCTTGGGCGTGACTGATGTTTGAGATAGTGCTTGCCAATATACTTCAAGTTGGCCGCATGCCACATCCAATACGTAGCCCGGGCGGCAACCAGTCCTTGAGTACTAATGTAACTGGAAACCTACCTCTACAACACACGTCGAACACGAGCAGAGCAACCCCTCGCACTCAGACAAGAGACGCCATCGCGCCCAGTTCGTTGTCGCTTGGAATCCAGCCTGTTATTAATCAGCCCTCGCCTGCGCAGACTGGACGTGCCGGTGCCGTCAACTCCCACCTCGAGCCGCCCCAAAGCAACTATGCCTCTACTAACGGACAAGGGCCAATGACTATTGGGAATCAGTCGGGCAGTTACACCCAGATGACACCATATTCCTCGGTCAATCCGAATATTGTTGTTGAATCTCACGACCAACAACAAGCCTTTCTTCCCGGTCCGTCGCTGTTGCAGTCTGGTAGGAGACAGCTAGCATTAGACCCCTTCAACCAATACTCATTTGGCACCAGCCACCAGAGAAACAATACCCAGGACCAGCTGTTACTCGGACATCAACTTCTACTCTTATCGGACTGGGATACTTTTGTTATCGCAAGAGTTGATACGAGTATGTGGAATTCCTATATATATAAGGAATCTCTCCCAACGCTCCTTAACAGAGCAGACTGGGAAAGGTTTATCATCCCCTGGCCCCCAAATTACACAACCTTAACGACGGCGGGCTATGACTACAATGGCGGGGAGTGCATCCAACTAAAGCTCCAGAACAAAGGGGACCCAGTTGTGGAACTCCCGCTCGCGGTCGTTAGTCGCGAAGAAGCGCAAAGGGCAGAGATGAGACGAGTCGATATGGTGCTGTGCCAGAGTTACTTCTCAGCACTCGCTACCCGGCGAAATATGCCAATGGGCAATGAGCGGCAGACGGGAGGAATAGGATATCCTAATGCTGGGCATCAATGGTCAATTACTGGTATGTGAAACTAGTTTTCACGAGCTCAAGTTCATATACTGACATCAAAACGTCAAAGGTCAGTCGCAAAATGCCGTAAATACCACGGAAAATCCAGGTTTTGGTTACGACTCTTGGCCGTTGTATGGTAACCAGATGGAAGGTGTGCAGACTCATCCACAACAATTAATACCACCGTTCCGTAAGTCCCACAACTCCAAGTGACATAAGTGAACTGTCAACTAACCCCACATATAGCATATACTGTGTCGTCTACTAGTCAAAGTGGCTCGGCAGCTATTGTCTCTTCCACTACAAGCCCTGACGTGTCTTTCTCAATGGCCGGATCCATGCCATTCAGCCAGGTACTACATCATCCCCCCCCTTCCCCCTCTTTCGCCCTCCTCTTCCCGCTAAATGCGTAACTAACATTTTGAAGAACCCATATTCCCACATGTCATGGCAACAACCGGATAAGCCTGGCGCTTGATCTAGCCATGATAGGAAAGGGGAAACATTAAGATGCTCAGAGAGTAAAATCTGAGCACGAACGTTTATAGGATCTAGCCGCATGGCTAAAATAAATAGATATCAAGCAATTACCTTGCTTTATTACGTTAAAGCGTTCCAGACTGGATAACGATCTAACAAGTCCAGGGGCTGCCTAGGGGCTTGGGCAACACCTGCCGTAGGCTCGAAGGACCCCGGATAAAGGTATAGGGTGGAAACTCGTCGTTTCTACGTATACAATTCGTATTTTCTTAATCTCTATTATATTAACAAGGTTGGGCGGATGTTATTAAGATTGCTTTATGGCCATTAGGCCGACGAAATAGGGACATTACCGGACGCTTCCGGCTGCTGAGAAATGGTCATAAACGTATGGCAACACCTGACGATTGACAGTCTGATTTCATATCTACACTCGTTATATTTCTTAATTGAATTTTCTTATGTCCCTCGGACTTTCGTAGTTCACCGTTGTGAGAACCTGAATCATACTTCTCATAAACTAGCTTCATGAACAAGGTCTATACGCTGTCGGAAGTACTAGTTGCGGGACTGAGTTTTTACGTCAAGCTATTATGAATTTTAGTGATGGTGAGCTTTGTGGTCATTGGGCTCTCCGACGGCCTCGTCGAGTAGAAGATCACAAAGCAGCCGAGCATTGCTTCATTCTACGCTGAAGCACGAGATGACTACTCAACACTGACGGCAGCTACTGGGGGGAGAAGGGAAAAAACGAAGTTCGTCAGATTCGCCCCAATGACAAATATCCAACAAGTTATCTTGGTGACGTGCTCAAGCAATTTGGCCATTGTTAATTTAGGGATGAAAATTGGAGGCTTTCAGATATCTCATGAGGACGATTTGTATACTTGAGTTATCGATTATTAACTTGGAGCACGAGTTCACATAGATGGGGACGCGGTTTGGAAGGCAGGTTACTAGATGAAAATTAGTTGATGTAAACTGTTACCTTACAGATTTGCACGGGTTCGGATCTAGCCCTGCTCTCTTTCGCCCAGCGTCAGATGCAATGAAAATTAATGACAGGTGTAACTAACTGTTATAACGACTCCTTTTCTAATGATCCTCCCGTTAGAAATACTATAAGTCGGTCATGCTCTCTAGGCCTTAACGGGCGCAATTGGTGCTGGAGAGGTAACTTGCGGTGTCGGCTTCTCTAGTGGTAGGCCAAACAGTGCAGGGTTACCTCCCTCCGGCTTGGGCAGGGCTGGAAGCAACTCAGACACCCAGGCAATGATCTGAGGCGCTTGGAGAGAGATGTTCATTCCAGTAGCCGTAGACTCCGCATGGGTCCTAGAGCTCGAGCTTGAGGACTTGTGCGATGCAGAGATAGAGAACGGACCCCATCCAACACTCACATTTGCCTCAGTAGCCGATGCTTCCAGAGAGCTCTCTAGATGGCTCGTGTCGCCACTGAATGCAAGCTCGACATTTGAAGCTAAGACGAATGCGCTGGGATACGAGCAGAATTGGGTGTAGTCAGTGTCGACGGCCTTGTTGTCGGCTGCGGCCTTCTGAAGAGCCTGGGGGCCGGGAGAGATTCTGAAACCAGGAGCAGCATCCAGTTCGTAGTCAGCAAAGAGCTCAGCGTGGAGCCAAGGGCGCTCAATCTCGACAAGCATGCAATCCATAGAGATCTCGACATCTAAGTTGCTCATGTCGCTCGAGGCGCTTGATGACGAGGAGGAGTGCGACGCACTGGCGCTGACGCCCCAGAACCAAGTGCCGTATCCGCCTCCACCGCTTGTAGCCGACTCCCGAGCAACCTTGACTGAGGTTGAGCTTGATTGTGAGACCTTGGCCGTTACCCTTGTCCATGGGGATGGCTTCTCCGCTACCGTGAGGTCTTTGAGCAGGTCGGGGTTTGCCTTGGTTTCAGCTGGATCAATTACAGTGCCGTCCTGAGCAATGACAGAGGGTCTGACGACGGTACCATTGGGCTGTGCGTGAGGACTTACGCTCTCCAGCCTCGTCTCCAGGATCTTGATCTCTCGGTCAAGAGCCTCAATGCGACTGGTCAGGTAGGTCTCCGTTTCTGTCTTTCCAACCCCGTTCTGGGCGGCAATGACAGCGTTGTTGTTCTTAATGCTGTTTTCGTTCCACTTTTTGTATGCGGTACTAGTGTCTGAGAAAACTTTCGCAAACTCGAAGTTCTCCTTTCCGTTCTTCCCGTTCTTCGCGAATTCGGCTGCGATTGTACCGAGTTTGCCATAGGAGCCCTTGTAACTATCGACGAGGTCCTGGTCAGGGTTACCTTCGCCAGATTTATAAATCTGTGGAACAAAAGTTCCGTCCTGAACCGACTTCAAGAGAGCTTTGTGTGAGATCTGGATGTTTTGAAGTCTCTTGATCTCGGCACGAATTTCCAATGGTGACGCTCCACGGTTTCGGGTTGCCCAACCATCCATGGACTCCTTGACAAGCGTGGCCCAATTGCGTGGGGATAAGTTAACTCCGCTATATTCTGATGCGCCATCAGAGGCGAGGAGAGTCAGGTTCCTGAAGGCTTCCTTGCTTGTTTCCACGCGCTTCATCGCAGACGAGACATCAACTACTCCGAAGTTGAACTCAACATCGAACTTGAAACCATGCACAACCCAGTCCATATACTTGGCTTGGATGGTGGCTTTGTAGTCACGACCGTGAGTCTGCATCCACTGCAGGAAGGATTGTCGCTGTTCATTTACCGTAAGTCGATTGTCCTGGTCCAACTTCTGCTGGGCATTCTGGGCTCCGTTATAGGACTCAACAGCTTTATTCCAAGCGTCTTGCTTATCCACGTAGATGGAAAGTCGGCTCTTACCCGAAGCATCATCTTTCGATGTCAAGTACTTCATGGCGTTCTGATAACGATCTCGAATCTTCTGCTGGCGATCGGTCAAGGGTTTGTCGCCTGCCAAGGCGGATGCAATGGACGACTCGACAGAGATCAGTGCATCCAACGCAGTGAGATAACTGCGTGCCACGCTTTTCCCGGTGCGGCCCATCTATAACAAGGCTCAGTAAAAGACAATAGGTACTATATTCGTCAGGGAACTTACCATGATCTTAGAAATGGGGACTTGACTGTCTACCAACTTGGCCTCAGCAATACGCTTATCCAAAGGCATGAAAGCGTTGGCTGTTGGATCCCACATAAATTCTCTGCGCCGATGTTAACCACAGTTTGGGATCGATTGATTCAAGTAGCTTACGTTGGATCAACGATAGTTCCTGGGACTTGAACTGTCATAAGCTGAGTCGAGGATACGGGGAGAGCTGCGGCAATGGCATCTCTCAATGTCGTCGCCGCCGTAGCCATCTGATTTACAGCCTTTTCCGCCATGGTGAATACTTTTCAGAATTCGTGATGAATTGGTTAGAAAGAGTTGATGTTGATGTTAAGAATTCATAGTGATGATCGGTTGGTCCTGAAGCGTACTTATATATTCACATAATATTCGTATTTTTGGCTATCTCTAGTTTAAATATAGAACTATATAGATCAATATCAATAAAGTCGCTATCCTCTAGAGAATCTTAGTTCAGTCTGATCTAATCTTCATGTCCATGTCAAGCTGAAAACCCTAGAACTAGTGACCAAACTAACAACACACTTCCAGTCACTGTGATGTGATTGTCAAAAATGACGATTCCGGCGGCATGAGGTCTGGATCGTGGCCTTGTACCATACAGAGTAATAGGTCACAGAGCACAGCGGCTACTAGAAGCCAGCCGCACGACTCATGATTTCAGCTTAGAGTCTCGGACGCTCGCTTATCGTCTGGCGTGGTCTATTGAATGTCACGCCCACAGTCGGAATCACCGCACCTGATTAACCGAATATGTAGTAAGGCGAAGTGCCATTCCGCCTGGATGGCTTCATTTAGTGTGTTCATGAAAGAAAGACGCACGCCATACAAAATATGGCTGGCTGCTGCAACGCTGTGTTCGTGAGCAAGTCAGCCACAGAAACTACCTAAAACAGCAATTTCCCCGCAAACCCATTCAGCTATAAACGCTATATTCGATTTTAGTCTTCTCAAAATGGCAACGACTAACCTAGCTCGGTCGAAACACGTGAAAAAGGGCTGGTAGTTTGCTAAATGACAGGGAACTTGTGTAACGGAGCACAACAGTAGCCATATACAACTTACTATTGGTTAGACTAACAACGGCTAGCGAGACTAGAGTAGTTATCACCAGAGGTTATTTTCATTCTAATCAACGACCAGGCCTCCATTACTATCATCTTTCTTCTGAGATAGTCGCTTTCATGATGGGTTTCTACTTGTTAATGCTGATGCTTGACACAAGTACCTCTTGCGCAAAGACCTCTAACCAGCCATCTTTGCGACGTTTAGGTACGAGGTACGAAGTGTATTTTTATTAAAAAATACAGAGGACATTATAGAGTAAGTATTACCGTATTGTCGACGAAGAGGCTGCAAGGAACTTGATAGATAATTTTCCGCGGTGACAGTCTATAACAGAACCTTCTAGGCCTATGTGAAAGGATGATTTTAGTTTAGTTTTCTGTGTCAGGTTTCCAAAGTTTTCTTTTTAGTTGTCAAGAAATGACACCACCTTTTGGTAATAAACCATCTGTCACCTGCGTCATCTTCTGGAAGTTGCCATGATTGGTTCTTTTACTCGCCTGTTCATACAGCTGGCTTAGAGACCATTGAATCGTTAATCTCGCTTGACATCTCAGCCTCTCATTGTTAATCGCAGGTGACCGAATTGTGATGCGCCGCTCAATGTCTTGTGACAAGCACCCGGAAGGACCGAGACTCTCGGTTTATGAGTTTGTTCCAGCTCGGCTCACCATTGACGGGAGCAAGCTCTTTAGTTACGTCAGACGATTACCCGAACTAGCAATGACAAGCTAGAGAAAATGAATCCTGACGACGGAACGTCACCTTTAGAAAAATAGATAAAGAGGAGATAAAGAGGAGTCGTTTCTGACCCGTGTCCATGCTTCGATCAACGTACGCAACTTCGCCAAATCTCTCCTCACCCCTATCGAGCCTGTCTTGTGGCGTATAACTCGCCGACCATTTTCAATCCAGCCAGCATGCCTATCATTATTCATACAAACGATGAGACGCTAAAAGAAGTGGATTTAGACGCAGATGAGAACCGAAAGTTGCTCTCGAAGGCGCCAATCGAAAGACGGTAAGGCACTTGAGGTGACCGATCCCCATCTAAAGATCTCGCTAATGAGCCTTAGCAAGATTGGTGCCAGCGTATGTGCGATTATCCATCAAAATAATCTCGTACGAGAAGAAAAGAGTAAAAAATTCAAGATTGGTGAACAAGTGCCTACCTTGAGAGAGTACATTAAAGCCCAAGTTACGACCGAAGTTGCACAAAAGAAGCAGAATCTACTCCAAGCATACCAAGATGTGCATGGAAATGTTGATGAACAGGCTGAGGTTGACAAGTTTTCGTGGCCAAACCCAGAAGACAAGGATTTCTTCAAGCTAATCACCAAGTTCAAAGACCTCAAGTGCGCAGCACTGGGGACGGGGTTTTATGTTGGCAATAACCTTGTTGTCACTGCCGCTCACTGTGTGGCCAATCTCAATCCAAATAACATGGGACTGTACCATCTTGTCTTCAATTATCAGGATGACGAAGTACCCATTTACGACGTGTTCAACATCGGAAGGTGAGTCATCCACGCACAGCGCCAATCTAGGCTCGGCCTTACCACAAGTTTTTTTTGCAGGATCGTTCACTACAACTCCAAAGACCAAGCCCCTCTTGCTCCTAACGCTCCCCAATTTCCACAGGTAGATACATTACCAGTCAATGCAGCTCAGGTCAACCTTGCCGCGATGGAACAGCTATCCCAGACCTACGACGTTGCTATTCTCGAGATCCTCCCTTTTAGCAGTGACCAAAAGATGCCCGAGGCCTTGATTTTGCAAACAACGCCTGCCAAGGAGAAGACTAGAGTCTACAGCATTGGATGCAGCCACGGGCTGCCTCTAATCTACGCTGATGGCTCTAAAGGCGAAGAGAAGAAGGTCAAACTTGCAGCTACAGTACGGTGCATTCCGGATCCAAATCTCCCACTTGCCCGCCAGTAAGCCTTACCTTTGACAATATTCACAGATTAATGAGGCCTAATATCACTTTAGGGGGTCACTCACAGCAGACATTGACGTCTTTAAAGGTTAGTCATTGCCTTCTGTCTAAGTTTTAAAGGTTCTAGGATATTCAAAATTACAATAGGAAATTCGGGGGGTCCCCTCTTCAATGCTGAGACAAATCAAGTGATTGGCATTTGTCGCTCAGGCATGATATTTCCATGGCTCAACACCTCGGTCGACGAGAAAAATGACAAATTCATTAACGAAGTCAAGAAATGGGCGGAGAACAAGCTTCAGAGCCCAGGCCTGGTATTGCAGCCTGAGTATCTCAACAATTATCTCCAGCTTCGGGCAATCAAAGAAAACACCCGCATTGCTTGGATTCGGTTCAAGGGTGACTCGGGTGCGATCACGCAGGCCAACGCATTCAGCAGAACTGACCCATACGCCCTCCTTATCACGCCGCCGGTCAATTTTCGAGCCGAGGGGGGTGGGCTATCTATCGTCGTAGAGATCGAGGCGTTGGTCGACTTTTTCAATCCCATGGAGGGTGACATCACTTTGACTATTACGGGCCCAACTATTGCAAACAAGACCGAGACCCATGACAGTTCCATCCAACTAGGACAAGGTGGTTGGCAAGGCGGTTCTGATCTGAAGTGGTCTCTCACCACTGGAGGAGTGGCACCGGTTGGAGGACCGCTTACAGGCACTTTGAGCGAGAACCTGCTATCATGGGCTGGCGGCATTTGCAGTTGGGAGTCCATTAGTCTTAAACATATCTCAGCAAATCCCGGTGGGCACCAACAAAGCAAGGTGGAGCCTGTGAGAGCCAAAGTCACTGTTTCATTCTTCCCGAAGGATCCAGGGCATAATGGCCAATTCCTACGTCCATTTGTTTTCCAAATCGAACAGGCAAAGTTCAACGCCACTGGCAAGACGGGTGTGTGGGTCTCGCCGCTGGGAGGGAGACACGGGAGCACGTCTGCCGCTTGGTGGACTGGACCAGTCTGAAAGCCGTTCGAGAAGATGTAATTTTCATAAGTAACAGTGTGTTTCGTGACTGTTAGAGTCATTTTTTTTGCTAGAATATCGTTTTGTTTATTTGACGTGACCGAATCGTCGGTTTTGATTGTATGAGATAATAGACAGTATGGTTATTTTTTTAATCTTTACTTGTCCTAGATCCAAAACCTTATTATTATCTTTTCATACATCCCATATGTTATTACAAAGGCCTCTGATACGTAAGTATATCACGTTGAAGGTTGCAAATGAAGCATATCCGCGTCAGTTCTGCCGTGGGTCTTTTACAGTGCTGCATTAAGAGGGCTGGCGCCTGATCCTCAGTCTTAGGCTACGACGATTTCCCCTTCCCTAAGGCTCATCATGATTGTCCCTCCACTCCGCCATCGGACACCTGTACTGTCTCCTTTTATATTCAGTAGCGCTCAGTGCATTGCCATGGTAGTTGTACTGGGGACAGTCGTCGCAGGTATTGTCTAGCTCGACGATCCCAATGCCTCGGGCCCTACACCATTCCAGCGCTCGTCTAACTTCAAAGCTCTGGTAGCTCCAACCCCGCCAGGTACTACCAGCTAGTGGTTTAATTCCCAGCGAACCTTGCTCTTCGAACGTAAGAAGTTTTATTATGCGATTGAGAGAATTGATGGTAGTAGTGTGCGGGTTCGATTTATCTGGACAAATGGCCGTGTATAGGCGAGCCGAATAACGAATACAGATGTACTCGAGATTCGGCAGATAGGGAATCACTTCTTCAAGCTTCTTTGAACGCAGTGCTATATCTGGTAGATGAAGAATGCGTACACGGGACCATGGAAAGGACGAAGCTATAGGGGGCGTAGTGAAGTCTCTCAAATTAAGATGGCCAAGTAGATTCATCCAATTGCTCGGCCTTGGAAGAGAAGGTGGATCAAAGGTTGTGAAAAGATTAGTGGCGGGCATGATGGCATCATGTTCGTGATTGATCCAATAGCCTAGAGGAGATGATATACCGCTTCTCTTCTTTTGAACAGGCTCAAGAAACGTGTAGTGTCGCTCGACTATCGCCTTGAAGAGACGGCTGACACGAACTAGGTTGCGGATCTTGTTTCCTCTAATGACTGTGTATACTTCATATTGTGCGCGCAGCATTTCTTTAGACCTCTGAACCCAGGGCGGGATGCCTGGCTGACCCTCAAGACGGTGATACTGGCAATGGTCACGTGCCAAAAGATCTGCGAGCGGTTGATCTTGGTTATCTCCGTCTATTATACACCACTAGAATACTCGAGGTCAGTGACCATTATAGTTAAGAATCTTTTACGGAAAGCGCACGGAATCATATAAATTTGTCATATTTTTAACGGAAATAGTATGCTCCTCTACCGCCGGAACGAAAGAAAAATTATAGAGATATTACTCACGAAAAGTCGGTTCTCGGGGTCGGAATCTATCACCACAAACTCGTAGATCATATAAATAAGCTCAGGGGGAAGCTTTGAAAAGAGTGCTTGAATGCGGGGAGCCATTTTTTCAGCCTTGATGTTCTTCCTCGAAAAGGCTATTGTACTCAGCGGATAGAGATAGATAGGTTCTGTATGGTAAATATTATTAAATAACTTTCTTGTCGACTCAACTGAAAGCTCGTTACGTGCCTGCAACGGATATCTATTGACAAAGTAAGTGGCTTTCTTCTGCACAGGATAGCTATTGTGAGAGCTACTATACCCGAAGCAGAAAGATGTAGAATTACAACTCGAATTATTTAATTTGATGATCGTAGCTGGGTGGTATTCGCAAGAAGTATAATCAAGACAGAAATAAGTAATAATAAAGGAAGTTAAATAGAGAGAATCCACTGCTTGCCTAGCAAGTTATATTACATGGAGATTCACTACTGAGCCAATTTCTTTTCCCCGGGCTATCTCTAAAATAAGGGAGATAGTAATCAACGTTCTTGGCCTAGGGCAGACTTTGTATCATATATAGCGCTATTGTAATGTAGTACAGGTAGAGGCTCACACACAGGGGGCGAAAACCTAAGGTACCTGCGGAGGCAAACATATACGCAATCATGTATAGGCCAAGTTATTCACTGTTGCCATCTAACCAGTGAACAGTTAAACTCAAAGCGTTTGAAGCAATTAACATGTGGTTTGCCGATTTGGAGTTTGAGAAGGGGATCGTAAACTTTAAGACTTGAAACTCCAAAATATAAAATTGGCTCCCTAGTTTTTGGTCATGGCGATATATATTCTTGTCAATCCGTACAACTTACCACTTTCCGCCAATATATCTGATATTCGATTCTATAAACATCGCGCAGTCGAGTTTCAGGCTATCAGATCGTTATGGAACTCAACTTACAGTTCATACGTATGCATTAGCTGGAACCCTATAGTAGGTAAGGAGAGTGTGTAAACTCTGCTGTTATGACAGAACTTCCTCCTTGTACAATAAGAATAGTCAATACTGGGTTTACCGTTACATGAAACCGTAGCGCATATTGAGCAATCACCTACTCGGCTATGATCAAATGATAGGGTTGAGATATTATAGCTCAACTCCCCGTTTCCTGACTTAAGCTTTCAAAAGGGATGTACTTTGATAGGTAACACACTCTTTGCAGGCAAACTAGAGAGAAATTAGGCTTTGAATGAATGCCTTTACCAAATAGTAAGAGACAAAGATATGAATTTTAGCATTCTGGACCTATATAACAACAAACCACGTACATATATATTGGTTGCCCAACGAATTACCTACGTGGAATGAAGTCGGGTTAACGAATGTGCAGTTAAGGTTTACTTCGGGCGAGAAATATGACTAGGTTTTGGAACCCCCTCTTCTGACAATATGCTGTTAGAGTTTGAAAATATCTTGTACGCCATCATACAACTAGTTGTCAGTGAACGATTCAATTATGCACGAAGGTAATTACTATTTGGTGTTATTTGCTATTAAATCTTGTGTTCACTCGCTTATTCCGCTGGTAGAATGATCCCTCGAACTTCTCTAGTAATATTTATATCTATGCAGGCATGTTCCCCCAGTTGCAGCGCTCATCAAGCGAGTGGTAGGTAATCTGTGTATGAGCTGAGGCTGTGCTGTAATCTTGAAACAAGGGGAACCATGTCATGCATACCTGCTAATGATGCAATCAAAATGGTAGCATAGTTCCAGGCCTGTCATACTGCACGCCCTTCCTCCGGTCAGCTCAGAGGGTCACCAATTTATATGCGACAACGAGGAAACTCATAGCCTCATACGAATTAGTATAGATATCACTTGGGGGCGATGGTGACTGAGTCGATTGTTTCTCAAAAGGGGAGGAGAGTATTACTGTTCACACATCATGGTATTGAGAGCGATGTAGGTTGAACTCGATGGCGATTTTTACCGCTCTTACATGCTCATCTCATGCTCGTTTCGATAGTACCTTTTGAACGTTATATAAACATCACGCTCAGTGCCTACTCATGTGATTTACCTATCACAATGGATTTTAACCTCGGAGTTCTGACAACCGCTTTCACCCCTGCTCCTAATTGCAATTCTTATGTCTCTGGCCTCATTTACACCCAAACAGTGACTACAAACCAAACGACCACAACAGTCCAGCACAAGTACCACACACTCGGCCTGAACAATACGTCGCTATGCTATCCTCCATATTACCATGTAGGAACTGGATTCTATTACTCTCCTGCTATGTGCCCGTCTGGCTGGTACGCGGCGTGCGGCACTTTCGGAAGTGGAAGTATTCCAGAGACCCGCGCGACATGTTGTCCATCGTAAGTCAGGTCGTTCAACGTGATTGATTGGCTTCTCTGTACTCGTCCAAGCCGACGATTGACTGACGGCATTCATTAGAGGGTATACTTGCATGGACCCGCCACCGGAAACTGACACGTGGTCAACACTTTCTTGCATCACATATGCCCAGTCTAGCATCTACGTTACTGTCCCCGATGATTCGTACCAGGTATGGAGTAGAGTGGTCCAGCTCCAACCCATTATCAATGCCGGGGCGATCAATGTGCGATGGCAGTCAACAGACTTTATTACCACGGCTTCTTCAACCTCTGCGCCCTCGCTATCCTCTCCCTCGTCACCCACAAAACCGCCCGTTGCTACCGAAACTTCGCTACCGCAAGGGCACGGGGTATCGATGAGCACTATAATAGCCATAGGCGTGGTAGGCGGCGGAGGGGTCCTAATAATCCTCGTAGCGGGCATATTCTGTTGCTTACGTGTGAGGCGAAGGAGACGCAAAGTTGGAGAAGTGTCAAGCGACACTCCAAACGATAAAAGTAGCAACGATCCAAATTCGATGAAGCCTGAAGCGCTTGTGGAAGCTTGGGCTCTGCATCAAGCTGAATTGCAGACCGCAAATAACACCCACGAAATGAGCACAGCGTCGAACATTCACGAGATCAACAATACGTCACCCGTTATTTACCCCTCTCATAACTTACCTTGGCGTTCTGTGCAGACCCCCAGGAATTGGACGCCGAATGAGCTCTCGGCGGAGTGATATAAAGGCTTGTGAGCGTTCAGCATAGCGGGCAGGCTTGTCGAAGCGACTGTAAATATGAGAATAGTATTCACGCTCTGGCTCTTCAATATCACCTCTTGGATCAAAAGATTCACCGGTTTTCAAACGGGTTTAGCGGAGAGCAAAGTCGAGGTAGTCGAATGGACTTCATCGTCCCTTGATAAGTATCGGGTTTTTATCTAGCGGCGTTGAGAGGCTAGATGTAAAGGGGAAACTCGAGATAAATGGAATGGAGACGACCTTAATTTAGAGTTGCGGCCTACATACCGACATACTAACAAGACTAGGATGTGTCTTGCACTGTCGTGGGCTTTTGGAGAATAATTTCTGCTGACAGGCTACTGCTCCGGTATATGCGCTGATGTCGCCCATGACAGAATCGTAAAACAGCTTTTTTGTGCCGTAGCTTGCAAGCGCAAGTTTTCCATGTCGAAGTGAATCGATACTGCTATAGCATAACCATAATATCAAGTCAGCTCGAACGAGGCCCTTGACTGCAGAGGGCGTTAAGTTCTGTGTGGGATTGTTCGATATTGCAAACAAGTGAGAAGTGGAAATCGTCTTAAAACTTGTTCGAGAGCGCATCCGAATGCTGTATTAGGCCATGCAGAATGTTGACATAAAATGCGACGCTTGCACGCTGGCTGTCAGGTCTTCTGCGAGCAAAACAGGGATGGAATGGCCAGCTAACTGACGATATCATCCACCTCATTCCTACTTCGTACATTATAACTGGCCTATTGGGCATTCTGATACAAGCCTACTGCTATGCGCATCCGATTAAGTAGGCATGATTGCTTTACACTTAAGGAGCAGACTGGAAGGATAATTAACCCCGAGTAGCAATCACCTTTCGGAAGGATATACGTGTAACAGTGAATTTGCGACCGGATCGAAAGCTCATGATGTTCCGCAATCTACATACACTGTACTGTCAAAACTTGGAAATGAATAGAGTCTAGACTACTAACGCTAACCAATTACACCATTTTACTGTATTGTCATTCTGCGCAAAATATATCCTTGCCATAACTAGTTATGGCCCGCTGCCAATTTGCCAACTGTTGTGCACTTTAGTGTTATTTTCTCCCAGCTAAATCGTACATAGGTGCCCCTTTTTTCTGTATATTTAATGTCACGTGAAGCGCGTTTGATTATAACCCCCGCACCGTTTGACGCTTCGGCCATCAAATAAGCTCTCGTACTCAAGATAGCATCTAGGTAGTCTATCCGCCCTCTGAAGACTTCTCCCGTTTGACGAGTTGTAACCCGACAGGTATGATCCGACTCTGCAGGGCGACGCCGGCATCAAGTCTCAAGCGAGAGGATTGCATGCCGAAATGCCGACAGTGGCCATCAGTAATGTACCGTGCAGAAGCACCTGCAACGTCTATCGCCGAAGTCAGTGTTGCCCAGAGGCCGAGGGATGTATGATTGGACAGCATGTGAAGACGGCCGCAGAATGGTAACGATAGACACGGCATGAGGTCAGGTTTCAATTGCTGGCCACACAGCAATCACCCCTTGCTGTTGTCTGACAGGCTGAACATTGAGACAAGTAGACAATTGGCCACAATTGTCAGATGATAAGTCTCCAAAATAGCTATAACTTAAGCCACTACATGCCACACGTGTGCCAGGCAGGGCGCACATCAGTCAAACAGCAATGCCGCTAACTAGGCAGGCATGAAGAAAAGCATGTGAAAATGACGAATATTTGGAGACATTGAAGATATTTATGGCGCGACTACTTGTCGTTTACCTTTCTCTATCCTGATGATGCCCTCTTTTGACTGCGACAATTTGTGAAATATAACACTTCAAACAAGAAGACACAACGAGTTGATTGCTTACAGTACGAAGGTCCGGGCCAAAATTGATAGGAATCCTTGGCAATAGGTTTACAGTATTAATAGCCACTTGATACACGGTATGTAACAGCTGTTAAGTTTTCTACTTAACATGCTTAAAAACTGTAGTAATTATATGTTTTTTATTTCAATTAATGATTTAATAATGAAAAGATCATATAAGTAATAGACAATATATTGTAAGCCTTTTTTTTTATCTATTTATTTGCTTTACTAAGAAGAATATGCTTAAGGTGTGCTCAGCAGCTCAACGGGTGGTGAGCAGCAGTCCGGGCCGTTGGCAGTTGAGAAACAATGAGATCGGGCCGTCTGCCGTCTGACGAGGTAGGTGATCTGTGGGGTCGCACTGTAAACCTATTGCCAAGGATTCCTATCAATTTTGGCCCGGACCTTCGTACGTACCTTTTCGCTTTTTGTTGCTTGTCTCCCTCGGCAGCACCCGCATTTGTTGGGCCCCTGTTGCATGTATACATGGTTGTACATGGCGTCTAGGGAACTACAGCACGCTACACGACTAGTAGTACGCCTAAGTGGAACCTGAGTCCACCAATATCGTCGACTGCATCGTTCAGCGACATCGGATTCTCCGCCCCAGGTCATTTTCTTTGGCTGTTTGTGGTCCAAGAAAACCAGAAACCATCGAAACTGCCACGAGACTCCACAAGACCGGTGCCCTACTTACATATCTAGCTACACGACGCTAGCCTGGTCCTTCTGTCCTGCATGAACATTCATGCAAGGGCGGTGTCTGGATCCAATGAGATAGCCTACTGGACGAGGGGAATTACCTACCATAAAAGAAAACCGCAACTGCATGACGGTAACGCGTTCTCTGTGACTCTCATGGTCTCGTGGTGGTCCTTCTCCTGCTTGCGCTTGCTCCCTAATGATATTCCTTACTGTGTATGGATAAGTCGGCCGATTCCCGTGATAGAATCGAGCCGGCTGAATCTTTCCGCCTCCCGTTTTCACGCATCTACCCGCCGCCAGACTGTGTCATTAAGTCGCGCGGGGTGAGGGAGCTAAGGGATTAAAAAGGCTTGGAGGCTGGAGCTATTGTGGACATCGGCGGGGTCACGATATCTGCTTTTGTGCAGTTGGCCCTCTTTTGACGTTCGAGAATCCCCTGACCGCTTCTTCGCTCAAATTTCTGCAAATAAAACCGACGCATTTCCAAGGCTAACGCCAATCTACAATACCCCTGGTTTAGGGTTTATCAAAGCATATCTTGTTTTATACGGCGATAGAACAACACCAAGTCCCTCATTCCGCACAGTACCGATCGCTAGATTTCAGGTTTCATTTACAACAGATTATTCTCACAATTTTATACTACTAGATCAGTTTATCTCCCTTATGACGTGGTCGCCTTGAGGAGTTAATTATCAACCGATCTTCCATCCTCCACTTTATAGATAAATCACATCAACCGGGACCAGCATAGTGTGTATCGAAAGCTTGGTTTAGCGCCTACATTATCCACTTGGACCGCTTGGTTATCCCTCAAGTTCGTCCACATCGTCGTCTCTTGATCCAAGGTTCAACACACACAGACCGCAACTTTGTCGCTTGTTGTAATTAACCCCATCATTTCTTGCCTCCCCATAGCAACCCCCTTTATTCTCACGTTCAATCCAACGACTCTTCTTCATAAAGACACAAAGTCGCCGTTGCTTATTCAGATTTATTACAACCTGTGCTCAAGAACTTAAAATACATTACTTGGCCGTGTTCGCTTCTTAACTAGTGTGTCCATGCACCAACGAAGTGATACCGTCGCCCAGCATGTCGCATCTTTATTCATACTCTACCAGTCTCCACCGGTCACAGTCTCCCGTCAGTGTCGCCGCGTCTGATACTACGTACCACAGCTTCTACGATGTAGAGCTGTTCGAGCCCGCCTCGCCTGCCGCAACACTTCGGATTCGGCCTCAGAAGACTGAACCAACCGAACCCACGCCCAAACTCATAACTCGCCAAGACTCGGGCTACGAATCCACATATTCGGGATCTTCACATGGTCAGAGGCCCGGGATATCAAATCGCAACGCTTCGCGGACGCGACGTCAAAAGCGGCCTAGTATTCAACGTGCGGCCAAGTCCACACCAGCATCTTATCCAAGGCGGCTCAGTGGGCAGTCTTCACGCGTACCGACGCCGCAGCAACACCAACAGCCAAATTCATATTACTACTTTCCCTCGCCAGAAGCAATCACCGGCGGTGACGAGACGGAAGAGGAAACCGAAGTGTATCATCCACCACCGCCACAGACAACTCATTATTGGACAAGCGACCATACTCGTCGCCTGGAGTATGCAGCCATTGATTCTGCTAGTCGTGGCCTAAAGGGATGGGTGATGAAGCATGTGGTGCCGGACTGTTTTGTGTCCAAGGATAATCGGCGGCTCACTTTCGACGACGACACGGGGAGCGTGAGGCGATACCGACTTGAGCTCGAATGCGACGACTCAAGCATCCAAGACGAGAAACGCGGCAAAAAGTTGGGGTGGCTGTTTGGACGGTGAATGATGAGAGACATACGAGGCGCATGATACACGATGCCACGGCGATGTTAACAGCTTTTTCCATTTTTCCGCATTCGCATATTCCCGGCGTTATATACCCAAAGCTACACGGACCTGATTTAATCTGGCATTTACCTACGGGCCATGTTCAGCATAGCATATCAATTTGATGACTTGGAGAGATATATTGTTATAATCATACTACAACCTATCAATAATGACCTTAAGTAGAAGAATCTTATATCAGACTTGGTGCCAATGCACCTAAATCAACGACTTAAACAGTTCCCTTTCTTGCTCTCACATGACGAATTCTAGGGAGATTGGTACATAGACTATCTAAATAGATCCTATGCTACACACAGCTGATCATTATAAAACTGACAGAGTCCAAATGCTCCTAGTTCGAATGTCGGGAGCTTGTAACGATTGCGGGAAGGTAGCGCTCAAATCGATCTTTGCACAACGCGACGCTGTGTTGAACTGTAATAATGACACAGAAGCTCACTGCTTTGGACTTAACTAATAACTAATCGATATTACCAAGAACTGCGACGGAGAAGCATCTAAGGCGACACAGTATTCCAAGCAGTAAATAGGAGCATGTACCAGTGGTGACTATTCGGTCGATAATTATTTGTAACAGCCGTTTTATTCATTACACAGTCTCGACTCCTTAACACCAAGTTCCCAACATCCCAACGCCGGCGCACTTAGTTCCAAAATCAAATCAGCCCAGCGGCCAGTATATCAATCCAAAACCAACTGTCCATACAGCGACAGACAGCACATGTGCCTACTAAGACAACGATCAAGATACCTTTCCCTTTTTTTTCGTCATCCATTAACTCATAAACCCTATCTCAGAAGCGCGATCTCTCATCATCTTCAGAAGCCCTAGATCTTGCTCGTCAAGGTCGAATTTGGAATCCTCGCCCGCCGTCAAACAACACAGGTTATCCTCGGCGAGTTTCCAGAAGTCGTCGTCGTCGATCGCCTTGTGCTTCGGCTCGCGCATGTACGACTTCATGGGCGCGAAGCGCCGCTTCGACCGGTCCGTGTACTTGTTGAGGAGCAGCCACCCGTTGAACCAGAGGGGTGTGTCGTCTACGTCGAGGTGCAGGAGCTGCGGGCTGCACATCGTGTATGTGTCTGGTGTGGAAGTCGCTCTTTCCGGCAGTGGCAGCTCTTCGGAGTCCTTTGTTGCGTCTGGTGTTAAGGTCTCGGATTCTCTTGCTGTTGTTGTTTTGCTCGGGGATTCAACGACACCTATTGATCCTACTGCGCCTTTATGGAAGGCGAAGGACGGGTCACCCGCGAGCAGAAAGCCGATCCAGAATGTTTCCTTGTCCCCTGGGTTTTGTCAGTTTACGTCAAATGGCGAGATGAGCGCTTGCGTCCCGTTTTACTCACCGTGCATCATCTCATACACGCCCATCTTGCCGTCTCTTGCGTCTCTGTCACTTCCGTTAAAGCGACAGATGAGCAGCATGGAGACAAAGTGCTTCCATTTATCAATCTTTGTCAAGTAAGTTAGCAAAGATGAAATCCTCATCAGTCTTTATCAAGGGTGGATGCGAAGTACTCACCACGACTACACCGCTCTCCTGGTGATGTCCCGATGCACCTGTCCACCAACTAGATTCTTTGGCAAGCTTATGTATCGGCCTCGGGAGGATCTGCAATAGCCATCTTCTCTTGGACTCGGGCATGATCGTCCGGTCGCGGAAGAACAGCGCGCCGGTCTTCTTATAGTCCGGGTCATCGAACAGTTTGGCTGGGTCACGGAAGAAGAATGAATCGGCATCAATGAAAATGACCTCACGGAAGCTTGACAAGAGCATCGCAAATGGCTTAATAGCCCAGCCGGCCAGCTTCCATCCTTCGTCATCCACCATTGCGGATACGTCACGTGTCGTCACGCCTGGTAAAGACTGCGAAGGCGTTGTCAATATACATAATCGCATGAGGCGTAAATAGCAGGTAGACTTACCTCCAGTTCGAAACGGTGGTCTTCGCCCAGATCATCGTCTCCTAGATACATAACCTCGATCGGGAGGTCACAGCCAAGCTGTCGGAACGTATAGATAGTTGTCATTAGGTACGGAGCCTGATCGTCACCAGCAGTGAGGACGATACCCCTCCCCGCGTTCTTGAATCCGGCATGCAGCGTCATGTGATCCGCGAAATACGGGCTTGTGAAGGGGAACAGGACGCGCGCGAACTTGGCAATGAAGCTGCGGAATGCTTCATAGTTATGAATCGTGTTGGTAAGGGACGGGCCGAGGCTCGTTTCCTCATTCTTCTCCATGCCGCGCAGGTACTGGATCACATCGTCCCGGATGGCCGTCTCGCCTGTTTCCCTGTCCTCAAATAGATGTATCTTCTCCCATGCGCTTAGGTATTTCTGGTATGCTCGTGTCCGTAATCCTAACTCTCGCATTCGCTCTGGGCCGCCGTTGTCGATGGGCCGTAGGAACTCGCGCATGTTCATCTCGTCGGGTAGTAGGGCGAAAAGAGTGTCCAGGTCTTCTTTGAACTTTGGTCTCTCGGCCCACCGATTCGGGTGCTGTTTTTGTTTTTCGGGTATGAGTTTAGATGTATGATATTGTACCTTCTGCTTCTCAGTGTTCTCAGTACTGGATTCCTTTCTCGTGGGTTCCTGCTTCGTAGGTTCCTTCAAATTCTCTCTGTATGTCGCCTCGTCTACTATCGGCTTTTGGGGATCAGACGCCTGAACATTTTTTATTGAACCAGAACGCAATCGCTCGTCGCTTTGCTTGTCCGTGTGCTCTGGTAAGATGGGGCTCTTTAGGTCTGGCAGTTTCGGAATGTCGTTTGCTATTTCATTGCTTTCTCCGAAATGCGCTAGTATCTTTATGTGAAAATAGACTGAGAAGATGAGGAACGTAAATATGACGATACCGAAAAGAAGGGCATTCTTGTGCCGGCTGCTGAAGCGACGTCTACGTTCTGCTGAGATCGGCGAGAAGAACGATCCTGGGGGCAACCGGCCCTCTTTTGGGCCGAGCGCTGGCTTTGAGAACATATGTGAAGTCATCGTGTAACGATTTGGACCTCGCATTGAAGTGAGATTCGTCGGCCCTGTGTCGAAGTCATGGGAGGCGGATTCTTTCATACTCCACAAACGGACACGTATTGCTTCACAGGTAAGGTTTCTCTCTCTGAATCTTGAAGTTTAGGGAGTATGAGACCTCGGCCATCCCTGGCTAACTTAAGACTGACCGCGCAAGTATGATACACCCCATAGCGAGTTTACGTTCAGAAGTCTGACGGAATCGCACATTAGAACGACAGAAGCTTATTGTTTAGCGACACGCATTCGCAAAGTATATACTTGAAATTGTGACCATCTGACGGCTCGACACTCTCCTTTCGGGAATTCTAGCAATAGTAGCTCCCATCTGGGCAGGTCATCAAAGTAAGCTAGTGATTACGCCACGGCCCGAAGCATGCTAGTACGCGCATGACGGATGCTTGTTGACCGGGGCAGAACCCAGCTCGCCAGGTTCCATGATCAATCTCGTACCACGACAGATGGATGACACTATGGCTTACATGCTTAGTACACCCTATCATCTATGTGATCTCTCGCATTGGTGGAAATCTGGGCTTTGAGGCCTTGCTGAATCCAAAGCCTAGATCTTCGGAATGGAGTGAAGAGGAAGGAAAACTCCTAATACGGGATCGCCGGATGACTTAGCGCGGCTTGGCAATGACTACAGAGGAACATAAAATCTTGCTTGTTGGTGTTGATCTTGTTGTTAATTTTTCAGCTGCGGGTGCCTTGCAATTAATAGTTACTATGCTTACTTAATTACAAATGTCAGATATTGAGTCAACACGTGATACTACTTTCTAGATAGACAAGTCACAAAATGCTATGAAAGAACTTAGGTATACCTGTTTGTATCATCTTCTACTAATCAACGAAAGACGTGCATGATCTCCCAAGGCAATTAAACAATCTACCATGGAAAAGTCATAATGTACAACACCAGGGATTCGCTGGTTTTCACTACCTCATCTGCTAGTCTGACAGCCATAAGAGTAGTTTTGCGTAAGTCGTGACCTGTTACTCGTTAAATAGGCGCTATGTTGTAAGTTGTGAAGCCAGCCGCATATCTTCTTCAGCTACCTATATTACCTAATCGGCTACCATCATGCTATGCATACATTGTACAGTCCAGTTTGTGATGTTCTCAAATAGCTAGGGTGACCTAACCGCCTAGCTTTCTAGTTGCTGCAAACTCCAAACTCAGCGGCAATCTAGTTTTCGGAAATCATTAACATTCAATCACATGTTCTGCTATTGAGCTACGAGTCCAGATAATTACATGATTTTTTAAGAACTATAATTATCCCAATTACGCAATGGATGTATTGCAAGGATGATTGCTAATAGGTTAGGTTTGCGCTTTAGACACCGGCTAAAAATATGGTTGCAACAAAACTTAGAGACGTATTGTGCCAGGAGATGCCCATTTTCGTCAAGGCCGCATTCTCAATCTATTGTTTTCACATAGTATTATCAGTAACCTTCTCGTGCGACTGAGTAATTGCTGTTTTGTTGTAGCAGACCCCGTTATTCACCTAACCTGTATTTTGACCACTCACAGCTCGACAGAGAGACCTAGCCAGATGCTTACATAAAACCCTCACGTCCTCTACTGTAAGTCATTTATTATTCTATTATTGTAAATAACTGGATGGTCGTAGTTGTTCTCGGCATGCCGTTATCGGCAATGGGCGGGGTTTATATGGTGGGGGAGGGGAGCTGCAACAATTGATTAATGTGTAGCACGCGATACGAAATACAGTCAAACGGCGCGATCGCTATCCTATCAACCGAGTCGTATACAGCAATTCCCCGAAATGGCTACTGTATTTTACAATGGACGATTCTTTCAGTCAGGGCCTCGGGGGGAGAATCACTCATTCGCTGAGTGTATGTTAGTCGATGGAGCTGGGAAAATCGTCCACGTGGGATCGTTGGAAGACGAGCAAATACGGCAGGCGGAAGCACACGGCGGCGCTACGAAAGAGGACCTTGGTGGTCATATTGTATTGCCGGGCTTCATTGATGGGCATATGCATCTATTGATGTTCGGACAGTCGCTTCAAAAAGCTGGACTAGAAGCATGCAAGAATCTCGATGACATCAGGAAGACACTTAGGGATTTCGCGTGAGTAACATTGGGAGGGATTTTCTTAGTCTTTTTTTTTTTTTGGAATGTGGGAGCGAAGTATTGTATTTGCAAATTTGCATTAGTTCTGTGGCTTTGAAGGGATGTAGTATTGACCAAGATAAGTTTCACATTGATAGAGAATTACTGACTCACATTCTCATGTTGAAGTGCGACGCATCCGTCCGCACCACGCATACTGGCGAAAGGATGGATGCATTCTATGACAGACGGTAAAGCGCTAGCAAGAATGATTGACGACATTGATCCGCGGCCCATTTTCATCGACTCTAAAGATCTTCACTCTACTTGGTGTAATACTGCAGCCTTGGAGGAGATAGGGGTACAGGACATGCCCAACCCCGAAGGAGGAGAAATATACCGTGACGAAAATGGGAAAGCCTCGGGGCTTTTGTCTGAGTCTGCAGCAGTGACTATTGTGTGGCCTCACATCGCCAAAGTCGCGCCTATGGAGGAGAAACTAGCGGCCATAAGGCGCGCGGTAGAGGCATACAATGCCGCCGGTTATACGGGATTGGTCGAGATGGCAATGGACGAGAACGGGTGGGAGGCTTTGCAGACATTCCGCCAGCAAGAAGCCTCTCCAATGCGCTTTGCGGTGCATTGGCTCATCACACCCCGCAAAACGGAAACCGAGAATCTCGCGCAGGTTGATCGAGCCATCGAACTCAACCGGCAGTTTAATGTAGACACGAGCCCAGATTGCAGAGTAGTGGGCATCAAAGTCATTGGCGACGGCATAATCGACGGCTGCACTGCTGGGTTGACAGAGCCCTACTCGTCGAACGGGGTCTCATGCGAGCCCATATGGTCCTTAGAGGAGCTTGGCCCAGTCGTCAAGAAGGCGGATGCAGCTGGTTTACAATGCGCCCTTCACGCGATAGGCGACAAGACAATCAGGACGGCTATCGACGCACTGGAGCAGAACGCGACGCCCGGACGCAGGCACCGCATCGAGCACTTGGAGCTGGCCTCGCCCGAAGACGCTGCACGACTGGGCAGGTTGGGCATCACTGCATCGATTCAGCCCGTGCACGCGGACCCCGCCATCCTCCGCGCCTGGCCGACTCTGCTGGGACCGGCGCGCTGCGAGCGAGCCTTCGCCTACACCGACTTCGCCCGAGGCGGCGCCGTGCTCGCCTTGGGTTCGGACGCGCCGACCGCACCGCACGCACCACTGACCAACCTCTACACGGCGACGACGCGGCGATCGGCACGGGAGCCTGCGCTAGAGGATCGGGTGAATCCTCACTTCGCGCTGGAGCTGGCGGCGGGCATAGCGGCGGGCACTACGGGCTCGGCGCACAGCTGCTTCGCCGACGAATGGACGGGCAAGCTGGAGGCTGGCCTCTCAGCGGACTTCGCTGTGGTAGACATGGAGTGGGGTCACGAGAAGCTGCTGCAGGCGAAGATCGTGCAGACGTGGTTTTTAGGGCGAAAGGTGTTCGACGCCGACTCGGCCGCGTCATCATAGATCTCGTCTGAGCGAACAGGAGCGCGCAACGTGGGTGACGATGGTGACCAAGAAGCACACAGACCCCGACATCCCTGAATGTTTGCTTGCTTAGTGTACCAAGCAGATTCTTTAGATACCTCTCTTGTCTACTTTCCAGAGTTGGCCAACTTTGACGAGATTTCCCGGCGACATGCAGTCTTCTCGTTTCTTTTTACCTCCTTTATTTTCTCGTGCACATGTTTGCCATGCTGAACATACGCATACCTACATACATATATGTAAGATACCGTATCAATCACCGAGCGGCGCAGATATCTGTGTAGCAGACCCCACCACGAACGGTGTAAGTCAGGTCAGCTGGGACACAGAAGGGGATCCGGTCACCGCTGTTTCACCTCGCTCCGTTCCGTCGTCATGGGACGAGCATCTCCCACTCCCATAAGGCCACGGCGGGGGAATGCAACCTAGGCGCCGAGACGCTGCGATGGGCATCGGAACTACACCTGTTTGGTGCAGGGGCTAGAATCGTGATGGCAGTCCCACCATTAAGACTCCACTGCCGAGCTGCCGAGCCGACCTATATCGTGGTACAGCCACTGCCAATGGAAAGATAGAAATAGTGTGTATGAGGGATGGTTCGCTTACTGGCCTCGAGTTATCTCCTGAGATGCAAATATTTGTGATTGTACGAGGACCAACTCGAGCTCGCTTCTTCTGTGTAGTAAGAAGGTGGTAGGTCGGTTAGTAATATGCACTCTCCCCCGTTCTCGGCGCCGGAAAGGCGAGTTTTCGGTCGACGGTGGAGTAGCCAACTCCGATAGGCTTGCGGGATAACTAAACCTGATCAAGTTTCACTGCAGATTACATGTGGGGGTTTGGCTGATATCCATATCTATTCTACAGGTAGGTATCTTATGCACACCTGAGTTAACGCTGGGCACAGCACGCCTTACCGATTTTCACGCCTAAACCACCGCCTAGCCTCTACAAGGTCAGGTAACTATTTATAATCTGCCATCCAAGACACGGAAACTTACCCGTAGGTGTACTGAGACTATCTTAACAGCAATTGTTTACCTACTCCCTTCAATGTCTCAAGTCCCCGCCACCCCGTTCTGATTTCTCATATTCACGTCTGTGCGAAGTGACTTCTATCATGTTATACCGGGTATATTATGTGGCCCAACGACCACTCACAGCGTGCCTAGTCTAGACTAAGCTGATTGCGTGCCATCGTCATCCTTTTCTCATATTCCGTCTCCTCCGGTTCCCTCGCATAGAGAAACATGTATTCATTACCTTATACAGCATATAGTACCACATTAAAGGCGCGGCCAACGTCGGGTTCCTTGGCGCAGTATTGGCACACGTCCACGCGAAGAGCCCAATGATAGGGTGAAAGCACATCTCCTCGTGGGTTCTGCGCGGGGTTGCGCCACTAGATCGCATGGTCGACTTCCACGGGGGGCATGGATGCATGCAGTCTATATGCACGTTGTCGTGGGACAACACGTCCCGAGAGGGCAATAGGCAACAGAGACAACCGGCCGGACATGAGGTGGATTATGCCTGGGACAGTATATCTTGAGCCTCCCACTATATCCCTTGTCTTCCGCTCTTCCTCTTTCTACCCCCTTTCTCTCTTTCTTTCTTCCCTTCATTCCCTCCCCCCCTCGTTCATTGATTACTTCATCGGCATAACTTTACTGCCTGGCTTGTACGTACTTGAATGGGGACAGAAGATCAACCTATCGTCGAGGAGTCGACTGAACCTCCTATATGTGGCTTAACTCGTTCTTCCGATGCCACATCCTCAGCAACCAAGCTGAGACCTGAAGACGCGGATGATATCCGTGTGCCTCACGCCTTACCTATCGACCAGTTAGAGCAACTCCTCGAGACAGACGCGAGCAATGGCCTCTCTCATACCGAGGCCGCTCGTCGCCTGGCCGAGTATGGCCCTAACAAGGTTAAGGCAGCTAAAGGGCTTTCCGCCTGGAAGATTCTCCTGAGGCAGGTCTCCAATAGCTTGACTGTTGTTCTTATCCTCGTCATGGCTCTATCTTTTGCTATCCATGACTACGCCGAGGGCGGTGTTATCACGGCCGTCATTGTGCTCAACATTGTAGTTGGGTAAGATCACTTCTCAACTGAATAGCCGGGAATGGTGGCTGACAATTGCTTTTTTTATCTTCCTCACAGACTTGTTCAGGACTATCGTGCCGAGAAGACCATTGAAGGTCTCCAGGCCCTGTCTGCTCCCAGCTGCAAGGTTATCAGGTCCCAAGTGGCCATGACCACGAAAGCTGAGCA
The DNA here is from genome assembly GCA_022385715.1 of Xylaria cubensis. Taxonomy (NCBI): domain Eukaryota; kingdom Fungi; phylum Ascomycota; class Sordariomycetes; order Xylariales; family Xylariaceae; genus Xylaria; species Xylaria cubensis. Next base: position 276,269 of record MU279052.1, read on the forward strand.
TCTTGTCAAGGGTGACCTTGTCATGCTCAATGTAGGCGACATCGTTCCCGCCGATCTTCGCTTGGTGTCTGGGCTCAACTTGTCTACTGATGAGGCACTCCTCACTGGTGAATCTGTACCCATTAGCAAGCATTCAGATATTGTGCTATCTGATGCGGACATCCCCCTTGGTGACCGCGTAAACATGGTCTACTCCGCGAGCACCATCACCCGCGGCCGCGGTACGGGTATTGTAACAGCTACCGGTATGAACACGGAAGTAGGCCGGATTGCCGAGCTGCTGCGAGAAAACTCTCAACCGAAAGGTGAAGATCTATCTTGGTTCGCATCATATTGGCAACGCGTAAAGATGGGAACCCGAAGCATCTTAGGCCTCGACGGGACCCCCTTGCAAGTGAAGCTAAGCAAGTTTGCTTTGCTTCTCTTCGCGCTTGCCATACTCCTTGCCATCATTGTTTTCTCGGCAAATCGCTTTCAAATCGATGGCGATGTGCTCATTTATGGTATCTGTGTTGGCGTTGCCGTCATTCCCGAGTCTCTGATCGCCGTTCTAACTATTAGTATGGCTGTTGGAACGAAGGCGATGGCTAAGGGTAACGTCATTGTGCGGAAGCTCTCAGTTCTTGAGGCTGTCGGTGGAGTAACCAATATTTGTTCCGACAAGACTGGAACTCTAACCCAAGGCAAGATGATTACTAGAAAAGTATGGCTTCGAGATGGTTCTGTTGCTTCAGTCGAAGCATGCACGCACCCTTTCGATCCTGCCAGTGGAAAAGTCATCTGGAAAGATGACAAATCCCCTTCCTCAGATATTCCATCTTCGATATCTAGGCTACCTTCAAGCGCGAGGAGATTTGTAGAGTGCATCTCTCTTTGCAACAATTCGACTGTGTCCGACGGGAAGGTAATCTCAGGAGACGACACAGTCGAAACCTCCACCACATCTACCACTATCGTTTCAGATTGGACGGCTGTAGGAGAGCCAACAGAGATTGCTCTTCAGGTATTCGCAATGAGATTTGATGTGAGCAAGGCTACCATCTCGCAAGCGAACAATTCAGTACTTGTCACGGAACACCCCTTTGATTCTTCCTGTAAACGTATGACAGTTGTTTATGCCAGGCCTTCCGGAGAGGTCGACGTGTACACCAAAGGCGCCCTAGAAGCGATCATGCCGCTTCTAGACGCACCGGATGATATTAAAGCTGAGTTCACAGCCGAAGCGGAGTCCCTCGCCGCCGAAGGTCTCCGTGTGCTCTGTATTGCCCACAAAACTGTTCCGAAAAGCGATGGCCTCAAGACCGACCGTGCAGCCGCGGAGAGTGGTCTAACACCCCTTGGTCTAGCTGGCTTGTACGATCCTCCGCGCACGGAAACCGCTGGCGCCGTCCAAAAGTGCAAGATTGCAGGCATCTCGGTTCACATGTTGACGGGCGACCACATCAAAACCGCAACGGCTATTGCGCACGAGGTCGGCATTCTAGGTCCCGACCTCACCGCCGCCGAGGCTGCGAACGTAATCATGCCTGCTTCTGCGTTCGATGCTCTTAGCGACGTAGAGATCGATGCTTTGGACAAGCTTCCGCTAGTCCTTGCTCGCTGTAGTCCGTCCACGAAAGTGCGAATGGTCGAAGCGATGCACCGTCGGGGAGCTTACTGTGTGATGACCGGAGACGGCGTCAACGACTCTCCTGCCCTAAAGAAGGCTGATGTTGGTATTGCCATGGGTCTCAACGGTAGTGATGTGGCGAAAGAAGCTGCAGACATGGTGCTGACTGATGATAATTTCGCATCCATCGTCACCGCCGTTGAAGAGGGACGCAGACTCTTCGACAATATCCAGAAGGTAAGATATCATGGCTGTACCATAGCAACTTATTCATACTAACCATGACGTCAGTTCATCCTTCACCTGCTCATATCGAACATCGCCCAAGTCTTGCTCCTCCTCATCGGCCTGGCCTACAAGGACAAAGACCAACAATCCGTCTTTCCGCTGTCTCCAATTGAGATCCTCTGGGCCAACCTAATCACATCGTCCTTCTTAGCGCTCGGCCTCGGGCTCGAGGAAGCTCAGCCAGACATCATGCTACGACCACCCCACAACCTCAGGATAGGTGTGTTCACAAAGGAGATCATACTCGACAAGTTCGCGTACGGATTCTTCATGGGATCGCTATGCATCTTCGCCTTCGCCTTCGTGTCCTATGGGCCGAAAGAGTGGACCGTGTCCCTGATGAGCTCGACGGACTGCAACCAGGGGTACACGACGATGTGCGACCCAGTGTACCGCGCGCGGGCGACGACGTTCGCTACGCTTAGCTTCCTGCTGCTTTTCACGGCCTGGGAAGTCAAGCACTTCACACGTTCGCTCTTCAATATGTACCCGGAGGAGTTCAGTGGCCCATTCTCCGTCGTGCGCACCGTGCTGCGTAACCGCTTCCTGTTCTGGGCCGTCGTTGCGGGCTTCCTTGTCACATTTCCCGTCATCTACATCCCCGTCGTCAATCGTGTGGTCTTTAAGCATACCGCCATTGACTGGGAGTGGGGTGTCGTCGCTGCCGCTGTGATCACGTATATCGCGCTCGTCGAGACCTGGAAGGCCGGGAAGAGGCGGTTGTTCTACAATAAGACGCGGTCCTCGTCGTCTTCTGTGTGAGAACGGAAGTAAATCTGGTCTGAACTCGTCAAGGTGAGATGACGTGTCTTATGCCGTCCACTCGTTAGGTCGAACTCTTTATGGAATCCGTTTTGCTGGTAACTAGGTAGCTCAGAATGGAATTCGATTACGCACCCGTGTGTCCCCAGTTGGGAAACACGTCTTGCCGCATGTCATTTTGTGCAGCACTTATAGTATCTCAAATTCAAGTGTGATAGCTGCGAAAAAAAAAGTGGAAGTGCTCGGAAAAAATCCACTTTCGTGCCTGAAGTGTTGTCATGTTCACACCCCCGCCAGGTCCGGAGGTTCGGCGCCGTGTGGGGTCCAGTAGCTCGCAAACGTTCAACCTACCTTAAAGAGAGGGGGAAAATCCCTCATAATGAAAGGGTGCGATCCTACTTCAAGGGTACCAAGGGCAATATTGTCTGAATAAGTAGTTATCGAGATTACTGCTTGATAAGCTCAAATTCCGTAGTTTTGAGGATTCGAGTATGAGTTCAGAAAATGTCATTCCCACTCATCTTCCAAAAAACCAAGTAGGAGGTAACTGAACCCAGGACCAGTAACGATCACTACATTCAAGGGGAAATTACTTAATTAGATACAACCGCAATTTAATTAAATATACAAATACCTTATATAAAAGTGAGAAATCAGCGAGAATTAAATAAAGTAGAGGTAGCTAAGTCGCTAGATTGCCCAATGTAACAGCCCCTTTTTACCCCTGATATATTTTATGTATAATTGGCCTCCTATCGACTAATTTCGAAAACAGCCACATGCAGCTTTCCAAACAAGATTTAATCATCATACTATTAAAAGACAGTATATCTACCTATTGTTTGTATCAGCGGCGGTAATAGAGATAGGGACAGGGACCTCATGACTACCATCGGGTTAATCCTCAAGCTAAAGGAGTCTTTTTCTTTTCTGGCACATCGCGTCGCAGCCGATCCTATAAGACGGGTAGGCACTTACCCGACTTCGTGGCGCCCGGCTTTATACAACCTGACCATGCGATCACAGAAGCCGACGGAAAATTTTAGAACTTGAGCACGACTAGGAGCGCGATATGAATTCACCGGAAAATGGCTTTTAGGAATAGGTCCCTGTCTTTCTCACTTCTGGAGTTTTAAATATGAAAGGCTGACGTGAGCAGCGTTTCAGCATAAGCCTCTTGATTAGATCGTCTTTGCGCACAATGTCCGGAAAGATGCGATTCTTGATCCTACATCCGAATGGGGGAGCTCCTCGCCCTCATTTTTTGATTACAAAGTCGCAGCCTGCAGCTATCAAAATCAAAACATCGTAATGGAGCCCTTCATATAGAATCGGCTACTGTTTGGTATGAAACGATGAGGAGAGGATATACGCTATAAGAGGGGGCAACTCCCTACTCATTCGGCGCAAGTTCTGATAGTAGTGTAAAACGGACTGCCTATTCTTATCCCTGAAAGTTGACCAAGCTACAAGCTAACACGATGGATTACTCAGCTCTGTATCCTCATCAGGAAGATCCATACGCTGAACTAGATGTTCAGCCTCAACCATATGTTGAAACAGACAAATACTTTGAAGTAGACAAACTTTCCTTACCTTCCTCTCCCGTTCAACAGTCTCGACACTCTCTTTCAGATGCCTACGATGCTTCATATCCTGTATCGGCGTCTCGACACCTTGAACCATCTGTGCCTTTGCCACTTCGACACTCTACTTCCCGATCGCGTCTCCTACCCCAGCAGGATAGGCACTCCTGCGGCAAGCCGACCGTCAAGAAAATAATCCAGCCAACACATTTGCTCGCAGCTATCGTATCGCTTATCTCGCTTGCACTCAGCATAATCGCAGTCGATAATGAAGCTCTCTCGTGGTTTTTGGGCCAGGATACGGACCAATTAATTGTCGTTGGCTTCCTCCTCAGCATCATGAATATTTGCCTTAGCACAGTCATTCCCATGCTTTTTTTGCTGCTGGAGGCTCGCTTTGGGCAGTCCAAAATTCAAAACTATGATAGTATTCTCCGCAATCGGATATTGGGCTCCCGACTTAGTTTCCATTGGCGCCTACTGTTGGGGTTTATGGTCATTCTTCCCATTGTGCTAAGCATTCTGTACAAAAGATTCATTGGTGGCCAAAGTGCGAAGCTGGTTACGGCAGATATGTTTGACTTCAGCACCTCATACTACGGCATATTCGCGCCCCCGGGAGTCCAAGCTATTGGCCAACAATCGGGTGTCTCGATTTTTTTCAATGCGACTTTGACCTTCGCTGTATCAGTACCGTTGTCAAACGTATCAATTGGAGCGGAGCCTCCTCTTCCAACGGAACCACAGCCTTTTGGATACAACATCCTTCTCCTCAATAAAGAAAGCGCCGCCACCTTAGACATGCCTCATAGCGATTATGTCTCATCAATCCAGTCGATGCTTGCTCCTGGAGAATCATGGAATATGACGGCGTCGGTTCTTGGCACTGTATCAACTGTTAATCATACCAAAGATCAAGATTTAAAGGCATGGAACGAAACTTTTATGGGTTATTGCTTAACCGGCGTAGGCACTGGTGATTATTCACAACAGACGATGATGAATGACTGGGCAGTCTCTTTGGTTAACCATCCTGGAAACCAGACACTCCAATACATAGGAGTAGCACCAGATTTCGGTCAAAGCTTGTTGAGTCCCTGTTGGAGCTTTTCTTACTATGCTCAGCTATACGATGTGACCCGGCGACAATGCGAAGGCACCTGGTCAATCTCTAGGGGCAGTATTCACCTCAGCGGCGGTTCATCCAATGATTCTGCTCCACTCTCCCTAGACCACCAGATCATAATCAACGACAATAACTTAGCCCTGCCATTCTGGTATACGCAGGCTTTGATGGAGTTTTTAGGGCCATTAGCAACTCACGCTAACCATTCAATTTGGACTCAGCCTTATTATGCGATTGTCACTTCGGCGATGCTATGGTCTCGTATAACAGGCCTTCAAGGTGCGGCCAAATACAAGAAAGCAGGAGATGAAATGATTGGCTCGCTATTCAAGTCCGACTCTGGCCGAGAGTTATCTTACCAAACAGCCGGTTTAATATATCCGGTGTCGAATGAGCTGAAATATTACGTTCGACCAACCCTGCTCAAGTCTAAGTTTCTTTATTTTCTTCTAGCCTTGCAACCGATCTTGTTGCTCATCTCCCTTGGCTTGATATTTGCACTCCGATCTTTTCCTATCGACAAGGGGTTTGGGTTGATAGCAATTCTCGCTGGCATCAACCCTGAAACTCTTAGCAGTCTACGGGGAGCAGCACTTTCTGGAGAGTTAACTGAGGACGTGAAGCTGATAACAAGACCGATTCACGATGATTCGAAAGCGAGAGTGGAATATTTAATAGCCCCAGACACCGAAATTTGGTCTGAGACAGGAAAAGTTGCGCGGGGTGTCACATATCACTGAGCAAGATGTTGACAGGCGGGTGATTTGTCTACTACTTACAGGACTGATAACCGGATAATAGACTTCAGGTAATTATTTATAGGAAGATTGTTGTAGTTCCTGTAACTCAAGATGAGAACTGCTGGATATCTCGCAGAAGCTATCGAACTGAATGTTTATGTAATCTTGCCTTTATCGAAACACCAATATCTTGCCACTAAGAACAAAATAATAGGTCTCTTATTTATGAATTTATAACAGGGTGCGTGGCGTACATAGATAAGCTAATGGCAAAGGACACGCGCAATTTTCAGATAAAGTATCATGGCTTTAGTCGATTTTCAGCGTGTCCCCAGCAGCAAAGTCTCAAGATTGACTGATGAGCCCGGAGTACCTTAAAACGGTGCACTGGTCTAATTTACACAGCGACGGTTAAACCGGACGCCTGGCGGCTACGAGGTAAGCGCCACACGGCAAGGACTGACAGAGACCTCGTCAAAACTTACCAAAATATGTAGCCTAGAAGCCAGTGACTGTTTGTCGGTAAGGATCACAGGACTATAGCTGCATGCAGGTGAGGCCTAGATCAGAGCCCAACAGAAACGGGGTCAGATTCCCATCCTGGAAAACATGTGCAGAAATAGAATGGGGAAGAATGAGGTTACATTGAAGCAATGAACGGAAATTAAGGGCCCTGGCCCTTGAAGATAAAGCCCTTGTCACGGTAAGGCTAGTTAGCCGCACCTCCATGGATTCTAAGTATGGTATCGTCTCTACATAACTCCTCGTCACCATCGTAATTCACCGGCAAAACTGTTTCAGCTACACCGGATATGGGTCATTCCTAAAGGATGAAGCTACAAATCAGAGGCATCTCGAATGTTGAGCTATAACACACCTAGTTTTTCGCCTTACTTTTCATTGATTTTCTACATTATGTCTTCGATTGAGTTGCGTTCTAATTGGTTAAGTGGTCCCATATTGAACTTATTAAAACTTGCTTTTGGATGCGTAAAAAGCCTGATTAATACCTCCTTAGCCACGGCTTAGGGGCAAGTAAGTCCACCTGAGCCGGTTTAATTCTTATTATTAAGAGTTGATTTTGTTTGTTGTATTATGGGCAGATGTTCAAACCTAATCAAACTGATTAATTCAATGGTCGCATCGATATCTTCATCGAAAACCTTCTGTATATGCCACAGACCGTTTTCTTTTTTTCATTAGTTTTCCCAGTACAGGCCATATTAGTCTCAATCTACATACACAATCCCCCCGAACTTTTCTGCACATGGTGATGTGATTCAGGCACCTAGTGCCCGCGAACACAGTTACTACCTCATAAATACCTGACTAATTTCCAGGTGTATACTCTCACAACTAGAGTCCGACAACTTGCTGATCTAGTAGATTGGGTCAGAGAATAGAAGTATCAGTGTTTAGAAGTTGCCCTTCTGCAAGTTCTCCTGTTGATCATCCTTGGCGCTCTCGGTATCGCTGTCACTACCACACTCCTCTTGGTCTTGCTTTTCTGGGTGCTGCACAAGACTAGAGTTCGCAAGATGCTCAGGCGAAGACTCTTCGGACCTCTGCCGCCACTGTTCTAACTCTCTTGTTGCTTTGATGCCGCATATGTCGGCCTGATCGGACATCCAACACACTGTTTTGGAAATAGTCAGCAAATTTTTTTTCCAATATTTTCAAACCATAAAATCAATCGTCTCACACCATTTCAAATTGCCTTGTGTGATAGGGAAGATAATATAGACTGTGCGTGAGGCCACTTACTGATGCCGGCACCTAATGGTACCATCATCTCCTTCAAACAGGTCATGACCGACTCGCGGAAGCCAAGATTACAGCCTTCATGTGACATATGGGGCATCCATTCTTTTCCAACATAAGGAATTGTCTTAACTTTGTCAAGACTATTCTTCAGGGTTTCAATACTGCCGGTAAACTTCTTAGGCTCTGGGACAGGAAAGAGTCCCGCCTTGGTGAGTGCAGGAATAACCGAACCTAGCATCATAATCTCACATGCTTGGCTGTCTTTGCCAACTTTGCAATACATGCTGGGCTGGTTTTGTTCTCCGGATGAGAGGACTTCAATAGGTTCCTTGACAGCTTCGAGGATCTTTGCAACCGTGGAAGCACGAGTCTCGATAATCACCTCTGTTATCTGACATTAGTTTCTATCATGATCAGTAGGTACGATGAATATGGACCCTACCGAGAAGCTCATGAGGCATTAGCATATCCTCCAGAGGCTGTCCAGAGATATTCACAATCTTGCCATTACCGTCGATTTTGGCGCTCACGATAAGGGCGTCAACAGTTTCTCGGTATAACTTTAGCTCGCCGAAAGTCCAGGCAACACTACCACACCTCGGGAGTTAGTACTTTGCAACCTCTGAATATCACAACAAGGCTCTAGTGCCCCCAGAGATTATGTGCCTGAAATCCACAGAAAGAGAGGTGCAGAAAAGAAAAATAAACGCACTGGAGAGCCTTGTGGCATTCAGAGTAACAGTCAACCTCGGCCACAAAGTTGGTCAGGCTTGCGACCCATTGTCCAGCCCAAGGATACAAGACATGGGCACATTTGTACTGACACACGCTCTTGGCAAGCTCAAACATCTGATCAAGTGTAGGCTCTTTGGGAACATGCTTGAAATCGTAATGGATGATGCGAAAAATAACACCAATTGCCTCTGGGTCACCGGTAAGCTTCATAGTTTCAGACTGATCCTGCTTTGTGCCATCGTTGGTGCCACGGTCACACGCAGCTTTTTGATACAACATGGTACGCCAAATAGGAGAGGCACAGGCCAGAGCAGATGCGCAGACGATATAGGTGGTGTGTTCGCCATTAGCCTTGGTAATAACAACCTCTAAATCGGCATCTGGATGAAAGCTAGTAGCTGGGATCTCAGATGAAGTATCCGTCTCGGGGATTGGAGTCAAGGCGCGAGAGGTTGTAGGCGTTGGTTCCTTGTGATCTGTGGTCTCTATTGTCTCAGTAGGAGTGATCGACTCCTCAACAGACGCCATAGCTGAAGTAACAACTGCAAAGGTTCGAAGGTGAGGATCTGCTCATCAGTCAGAAATATCCATGAAAAGCAGTCACAGTGGAGGAGTCATTCAGGATTTAAACGAAGGGCGGTGCAAGGCTGGTTATGCGATGTTGGGAATTTGGCAGGCTATGCTTCTTGAGTGCAGATATGTCGGGAGTTGGTGTGATAGGAGAGTAGTTCAAACAAATAGGATATGACAGACGTTGAGGGCAACTCTCTCGCATTGATTAAGCAACTTGAAAGGGATAAACTCAGAGGCCCATCTCAGTGTTGATAATTAACCTAGAGGTGTTTGAGAGAGAAATGTGGGCAGACCGTCAACTTAGGCTGCTTGCCGACGAGTTCTCTTGCTTGCAGCAATGAACGAGAGGATGTTTCAACGCTTTCAGAGATGAGAAGGTAGCGTAGAAAATAATTAGAACCAGAAGTTGTACATTAGGCAAGTTCCCATATGGAAAGACATGGGCAGATCGTTGTGGAGAGAACTTAGGGTTATCGGAAACATGGGAAGAGGGGGAAATGTTTTCGTATTGTAGATTGCAGGCACAGCCAACCAAGCCCTAACTAAACAAACAAGGGAAGAGGGTTACAGTATGTTGCCAGCGTTTGAGGTTGTGGTTATACACATACCTGGGTATCAGCTGTTCAGAAACAGCAGGCCTGCAGCTGCGCGATTGTTACAAGGACAACAAGCGTTTGTTATAGCGTCGATATGTTGTCTGGTTGCGTAGACTTGTCTGCGTGTGAATGCTTGAAAAGGAGGGAAGGTCTTTATTATTGTGTGTTTTGAACAAGCATGAAGATGAAGATGGGTAAAGGCATCCAGGTGGCTATGTGTACAGTTAGATATGCTTCGGGCTGTGAGATGGGTAGAAGATGGAGAAGTTGTTACGCTAGGGAGGTCACAAAAATCAGGAGGCAGGCACCTACATGTGCAGCACCTGTCTACAAGCTTGTGATAGATACCTACCTGGATGATCCAGCACACGAGAAACCCACACCCTTTTCTTAGACTGCCTGAGTGGGTAGGTACCTACCTACATTGTATGTAAAATATTAGAGGGGAAGGAGCCCACTGGGGAAAGAGCCAGTTATTATTATTTTCTTCTGAGGTACCTAGGCAGATGCAGGTAAATAAATTGCCCTTGCATTACAAGTTGAATGTTGTAGTAAGTAGTACCTACCAAAAGCAAGAGATATGAGGCGAAGCAAGGGAGAGGCACGTTCAAGACGTTTACAGCTCCCCTGATGCACAACTCTTCTCAGCACACTCCAGCTTTACTCCTCGGAACGTTGTGATTACAAATTATAAGTTGCATTTGTTAAGATGGTATTAGGCACTTCACAAAGATGAGTCTAGTAACTAGGAACCAAACTGAAGAATCTGATAAGTAGAATGCAAGTGTCACACGAACTAACCCAAAGGTGCTAATTGGACTTGATTGCACGTCCGAGACAACGGGTCAGAGTCATCTTACAAGCGGCAGGCCGCAGATTCAGCTACCCGCAATACTGAACGAGTCGGAAGGGCCTCTTGGACGCCCTAGTAGACTATCACAATTCGAATATTCACCCAAGCCCTACCTAGACTTCTACCCCTTGTTACAGTAAACCAAACTCAACACTACAGATGAGAGTGTGTACCTAAGTAGACAGGAACAAAGACATAGGGGAATATACACAAGAGTGTTAACATGTTCATCTCCTTGTTAGGTTTCCAAGCCTCTCCTCTTCATGCACGTGCGCCAGACTTATGACTTGGTGATTGCCTTATTCAGACAGTTCTGGAGCCTCACTGCAATGAGAAGTATTTGGTCATAGCGGGTAACAACAGATGTGCAGTAATTCTAAAAGAAATCGATTCGCTTGTCTATCCCGAAAGTCTTCCACCAGATGTATCATACAAAAAATCCAGACGCAAACACATAGAAAATGTTGCCTTATCTCCTACAACCTCCCCGAAAAATGAGGGTGAAAACTTCCTATAACTGATTAGGAAACCAAAAACAGATGCGTTGTGCGTGTTTAATGCGCTCCTTGGTGAGCACCAAAGGTCACCGCTTCCCAATTGCTTATAGCCGAGAGCCGCCCACTTGAACCTGGACGGTGGATAGCCGAGCCAGCTTGATGGTCACGCACAGGCTACACTTCTCCAAGCTCTTTCTATGCATCTTCTGCCTCGCCTAGAAGGCGAGCTATCAGCACGTAAACGAATATCACTCCACCCATGACTAGAAGCCGGTTACGGCTTAGCCACCCGGTGCCAGCATCTCTTTGCTGAACCACTGTGTCGACCACAGTCTGTGTCTGGCCTCCCCTGCTTGTTGTCCCCAGTGCTGGCCCGCACGAGCTGCGGATGGGCTCTCCGGTAGCTGGGTTGATGTTCTTCTCGGTTATCCACCTCCAGTTCTCCTTATCTACGTCAGACCATTCTGATCGGAATTTGGCACCTCCATCACCGGCCTTGACGTTGCCCTTTTGCGCCGGGTTTTTGACATGTGAGCCACCACCTGTTGAGTTCCACCACCGTGACCGCTCAGCATACATCCTGCGCTCCCGTGCTGTGGCCGACACCGAGCCAGTTGTCATCTCCTCTGATGTCATGAATGACAACAGGCCAATTAAAATGGTCGACACTTCCCATGCTGGGTTGAAGGATTTCGGGTGGAAGTCAGAAATAGAGAGACATAGTCTAGTCGAGGGTTGGAAGCGGCCGGACGGTGTGTGCATTCGAATGGCTGGAGGGGCAAAGGGGTAGTTGGGTGGGAAGATCAAGGTTCCCCAGTACTGTCCGCCATAGTATGGAGTGTCTTCGGGTCCTGTAATGATATAGTGCCACCTGGGCTTTGTTAGTACAAAGGTAAGCGCCTTGGGATTTGCATGTGCACATACTCTAGAATGTTGGTCTCAGAAGGGTGAGCTGATATGTAGGGCGGTGGGTTTTCGGAGATGGTCTTGTATTCACGCGCCAACTACGCAAGAACACTGTTAGCCAACAGATGTATATGCAGGTGCATAGTACATTACGGAGAGGGTTAGTGAAGACATACGCGCTTGGTCGCCTGTTTGCTAGCCATTGGACTTAATTCCTTTCAACTATGTCAAAGATCGCAGATGGATCACAATCACGGTAAATGAAATCTGTCCCTTGGCGGGTAAGGGGGCGGTGCAAGACCTGTAACAGCAGCCGTGACCGAAACCGAGGGTACAGGAGGCGTGAAGAGTAACGTCGAGTGATTGACGATGATAGATGAGGCGGCTATGGTTGTCGGTGATGACCTAATGTGTAGTGAGAGGAGGGGAGTCTTGTGGCATGCAGCGTAGTACTATGGAGCGTAGGGTCGGAGCGATTTGGAAAGCAATAAGGCTGTTCCCTGTCGGCCATGAATTAGAGTGGATCTGAAAAGAACCTTCGGCGTTGGCGCCTGACTTCTTGCCTGACCTGGCTGTGGCCCACTGTGCAAGTATAAGTCTCATACTCCACTGATATGCCCGGGCTGGCTCGGCTGGGTTTTGCGGGCGCATGCATTTTAGCGGCGACAGGGGGTGGAGCGTGGGGTGTCTTACCCGACTAGTGGTACTCACCAGCCACAAAGCATCCACTACCGGGTACCTGAAGTTCTGAAGTAGCCACCACAAGGACCCCTAGGGCTAGGTACCTAAACATCTACAGCTGATTACTTAGTAGCTAACTTACCTGATTTATTAAGAGCTTCCTCAGCTCGTGTGCCTAACTGTACTATATCTTTGATACACGACAACCTACTTACATCTGGGCCAGACGGTCCCTCCATTAGCTGCTATGGCTCGGGCTTCCTCTCCCGGAGACGACGATGCAAGCTGTGCCCGTCCTCCTGTTCGTCGGTACACCAATTACTAACCAGACTACGTCCCCAGGTCTTCGAGAGCTTGCTCAAGAAAGAAGCTAGCTCCGTAGAGCAGCGAGCAGTCTCGGAAAGGACACATCCTCACGAGAATGAATCCGCCCAGCGACTAGCCCAGCTGGTTAGCATGTCTTGACTGTCGCTCTACCGCTCTACACTTACTAACTATATAGCTCTCGCAAAACCAAACGCTACCCGTCACCCTTTCGTCCATCCAGATTCACGGCGCTAAGAACACCCGGAAGTCGTTCCTCAACCCTCTCTTCCAGCCCCTAGTGGAGGACAGTCGCAATGCCGACTACACTTTGGCCAACCTCCTGAAGGAGGTTGGTGGCGCCGTCGCGACGCTGGAGAGATTTGGTATGGCGACGATGACCGCATCCCTGATAGCAGCAGACGCATGCTGACCTCCCTGTCTCAAGACATCTTCCACCCCGAAATCACTGTACACCTCTCTCAGCCTCCCCATCTCGACCCGACCACCTCTCCGACCGACCTTGACGTCTCCCTTCGAGTTCGGGAGAAATCTCGGTTGATGTTGAAGACAGGTACGGATTTGGGTAATACAGAAGGTTCCGCTTATGGAACCATGCTCTTGAGGAATATCTTCGGTGGAGCCGAATTCTTGTCCGTGAACGCTTCCACAGGCACGAGGACCCGGTCGGCGTATAGCGCCGAATTCTCTGCTCCAATAAATAGCAATCCCAACCTAAGACTCAGCGTAGATGGACTGGCCAGTAGTACTCACAAGCCTTGGGCAAGTCACGAGGAGCTCCTCAAAGGTGGCGGGCTCAGGTTGAACTGGGCAAAAGAGAATGGTGATCGGTTCCAGGTGGGCTATTCCGGCACGTGGAGGCAGTTGACTGGTCTGGCCGGCACAGCAAGTCCTACTGTACGTGGCGACGCTGGAGACTCGGTCAAAAGTGCCATTACATACCTTTTCCAACGAGACCGGAGAGACAACCCTATGCTGCCACAAAACGGCTACATGGTGAAAACAACTACTGAGCTTGCTGGATGGGGTCCGCTAAAGGGAGACGTAGGCTTCTCTAAAAGTGAAATGGAGGTCGCGGGCGCCGTGCCGATCCCCATCCCGGGATTAAAAGGGCCCTCGGGTGTATCTATCGGGTGCGGACTCCGAGCTGGAATGCTGTATCCTCTACCCCTATCCTTCGGTCTCGATGGGGCTTCTCCCAGTCGACTTAACGACCGGTTCACTCTGGGTGGCCCTACAGATGTCCGCGGCTTTTCTCTAGGTGGCTTGGGCCCAAGAGACGGCACCGACGCCCTTGGGGGAGATGTTTTCGCTGCCGGCAGCGTGAACATGCTCATTCCTCTGCCTAGAGTGGGCCCCAACTCACCCTTCCGAATTCAGCTGTTCGCCAACGGTGGCAGATCGGTAGCGATGAGGAACAAGACCAAGAGAAATGATACTGCCACTGGGCAGCGTATGACCGCCAGTTCAGTCTTGAACAATATGTTATCCGCCACGAAAGAGGTTGGCAACGGCTTGCCCAGTATATCCGCGGGTGTGGGCCTGGTTTACGCACATCCTGTTGCAAGATTCGAGCTTAACTTTAGCTTGCCCCTCGTCACGCGCCTAGGCGAAGAGAGCAGGAAAGGCCTACAGGTCGGCGTTGGCATCAACTTCCTATGATCCTGCCTCGATCCACTCGCCCAATTCCATATTCCGACTGCGAATCGTAGTATTTGTAGCACCGTACGTATATACACTATGCAAAACTTATAGATGAATATAGTCACAATTATACCCACATTCTAGCTCATTCCTCGATAATCACTTCACGTAAGATCCAGAATCAAATTCCATGCGAGTGACTAATCGTTGGTATCACCACAGGAAGAAAAACCAGACAGAAGTAACTGACACGTTTTGTAACATCACGTGTATTGGAAAACGGCTAATAATATAACCTCTATTGTAACCTCTGTTATAACCTCTATTGTTTATGCGTATCACACCATTGTGTGAGCCGGAACCACTGAGCTAGCCAATCAGCCAATCAAACAATCCCGCCCACAATTACCTATATTTTGACCGGCCAGTTTCCAACATCCTGTTGCTACGCCTACTCTTTCTCAACATTAGGAAATTCCTCCCCCTTTCAATCAATCTTATAATAAGGAGGGCGGGGGCCCCTTAACGCAACCATCCTCACCCCTACACCCGCTTAATTTCGTCCTCCTCCTCCGACCTAGCATCTCCAGACCCTGGCCACGTATCCGAGATCAAACTTCTTGGACTAATTTCCCAATCACTTGAAGAGCTTTGGGAGTTGTCGCGACCAGGGGTTTCTGCTGATTGGATGACTTCCTTAATTCCAGTCAAAGCTGCTTCATCGTCTGATTCTGGTTCGATCTTCACTATTGGAGACACTGAACTTTCCTCGCCATTACCTAGAGGTCCGGCTTGATCAAGGTAATCGCGCTGTGCTTCTCGAAACGCGTTATAGAAGTCTAGTGAAGTGTCGCGATCGGGGCTTTCTTTAGACCGGATGGCTTCTTCAGTTTCAGCCATGACTACTTCATTTTGTGATTCCCCAGACTTTGTTGTTGGAGTCAAGGAAATTTCGTATTTATGGAAGCCTTGTGAAATGTCGCGATCGGGGCTTTCTATAGACGGGATAACTAGCCCAGTTCCAGTTAATACTGTTTCATTGTGTGTTTCCCCAGACTTCGTTGTTGGAGTCGGTGAATTTTCGTCGTCGGCATCAGAGCCTTGCGAGATGTTGCGGTCGGGGCTTTCTATAGACGGGATAACTAGCTGAGTTCCAGCCATGACTACTTCATCATCGCTTGTTGGTTCGATCTTCACTTGTGGAGACACTGAACTTTCCTCGCCATCATCGAAAGGTCCAGCTTGATTAAGGAATTCGCGGTGTTCGTCTCGAATGTGTTGCAAGTTATTCTCAAGAATTTTTTTGAAGACTTCTAATGCTGCAGTTGCCTGCTCGTACTCTTCGGTGTCGTTGAGTATTCCCGGCAGCCGATTTTCCATCTCGGCGATCACCGCCTTCATATTCCCCGCTTCCTGAATACGTCTCAGAAGATCGGCACTGGGCTGTGAGAAGTCTGTCGATTGGGGGGATTGAGGTTCCGAGCGAGATTGAGAGCATTTTCTAACGGAACGAGGTTCAGCGGGACGATATTCGGCGGAACGAGATACAGGAGAACGAGGTTCAACGGAACGAGGTTCAGCGGAATGAGTTTTCGAGGGACGAGATGCGATGGAGTAAGTTTCGGAATAACGCCGTCTCTTGATAACAGGTCTGTCTGCGTCGCTTTCAGGCTCTCGCTTGAGGTTCGCGGCTTGTGGTATCGTAGTGACGGGTCGGTAGATGAGATCATGTTCCTTGAAAAGCTTTTCCTGATGCTTACACAGAAGATCGGCGTAGTAGCCTAGATCATCCTTATAGGGTTCGTCTGGTCGGAGTTCGTTGTATTCACGGCGAGCATCTAGAAGGCCCATGAGTAGACGTCGAGCAGTAGTCCTTTCGATGCCGCTCTCTTCGCTGATGTGTGTCCAGAAGGGCATGTTGAGAGTGAGGTTGAGAGGGTCTATCCAGTCGCTGTGATATATGAAAGCGATTATAAGGAGTTGGTAAATACTGGCTGCGACTGAATTCTCACTCTTGCGTTCGACTTTGATATCTGGATGATCTCTCATCGAGAGCAGGCTAGAAAGTAGTAAGGGAATCTGGGCGGGGAGCATGAAACCCTCGAGTTTCGGCAGTGGCAAGAAATCTGATGCTGTTAGCATGATGAACAGAATAGTGACAATAATGAACGCAAGATATATCAAAACGATTTATGGGCGATATGTTATTAGCTACGGTAATGAATAACTCTTTACTATAGCTGATCGAGCATGATTCCCTCTAGATCTCGGACTCTTGAGGGAACAGGCAATTCCATTAAAGTTCAGCCATGAGTGTATAACTATCAAGTCGCAACACCTTCCTTGGTGCCTGAGCTCGGAGAGTGATGAGAACTGTTTGTTAGCAAGGAGGCGTAACCTAGATCCGCTTTCTGTAAAGCTTGCTCGTTGTTTCCTACCTGACCACTTCCGCGCGATCGGTCTAAGGGAATCGCGTTCCCCAGAGTATGAGCCATAGCATCGTGTAAGTTGTCCAATCGAGATTTTGCTATAGATGTAATAATCGAGAACAACATGCTAGCATGATGTAAAACCGGAGCTTGCGGAAAACTACTTCAAATCGTAATATTGAATACTTGGTACGGAGTGCTCTGCTGACTTATTGTGGTGGCAGTCAGAATATACTGTTTCTGCCTGTCTTTTCGTCCGCGCTTTACGCGTCACATAATCAAAGCACCGAAATGAAAAGCCGACACGGCATAGCTTGTTACTTCTACCATTGGTACTCCGAGTTCATCATCATGGACATTGGTAGCTAACAATCAGCTGAGGATCCGATACAGACCTTGAACACGTAGGATTCTCGGTACCAGCAATGGTCGCTAAGATGTACTGGATTTAAATGCGAACGCCGATCTCATACCCAATTAATTAAGAGAATTTTTTCTCATGCGAGCTGAAAACATGCAATGGATGGTTTTGATGTAACCGTCTCCGCTTCGTCTTGGGTGTCCTTCGCAGAAATATCCTGTCGGCTTTCAAACCAAGATCTCATGTTTGGAGTTCTGTGATAAACGAAAGCTCATGTTAGAGAGACAAGAGAGATAAAAAGGGAAGAAGAAAAAGTGTCTGGAAAACTGTTCGTAGGAGCAAGGAACCTCAGGGGGATGGTCGCAGGTACAGGTGGTAAGCCGACCGGCCGTAGCTCTCAGCGGGAGATAAGGATGGTACCCGATCATGGATGCATCAAGACAATGCGGCTCTGGGTTGATTATTGTTCCCTGTCAGCATGCTGCCCACTCACAATCCTTTCAGCCCAACCTGTTACGGTACATATATAAGTGACTGCAGACGGTCAATATCCGCTTTGAAGTTCCACCCCCCGACAGCGCCGCGGTTTAGAGCTGCAGTTCTGTTCCGTGACACAACCCCTATACCTCTACTTGGAGGTAAACAATCAACAACCCACCGGTGATCCATCACTCTGAAACCGATTCTCCAACAGCTAGAATGGCTTCACAATCTAGCGCAGATCGTAAGCACGCAATTTCCTAGGTTGCGTCGCTGGTATTAGAGTTCAGACTAAACAGCTGATGACCACAGCGCCAGGCCAACACATCGAATCCTCCCCGACGCAGCCAAAGGACGTCAAGTCTCTTCAACAGATATACCCCCCGCCTCCGCCGTTGAAACACAACATCAGTGTTGACATTGTGGCCATTTATAGCCATTCAAAAGATACCAATCCGCCATGGATCTTTCGTTTACCTCCTCCAAGCAGAAAACTTAGCCCTCGCCCGCCCACAGCTGCTGAGAGGATACGGGAAATTCAGACCTTTGATAATGTGCGAAGTTTCATCAAGGATATTTCTAATGTGCCAAAACAAGCACCCACGCAGCCTCAGCCAGGTGCAGGTGCCGCGCAGTCAAGCCAACAAGCTACCCGAGATGGTCGTCAGCAGCAGGAACAAGGAAATAATATTGAGCTACCAGCTATGCCACCCGTCGGAAATGAACCCGTCAGGAACGACGGTCCTTCAAGTCGCTCTCGGAGTGGTACCAAGGATGTTAACTGGATCAAGGAGTTGCTGCCCGGATCCTTTCCTAACGCAAAGGTCATGCTTTGCAGTTTTGAGTCTTCTGACAAACCCACCGTTGCATCTACATTAATCAAGGAACTGGAACGCGAAAGGAAGGATATAACGCCTGGCATAAGCCGACCTATCATCTTTATTGCAAATGGTGATGGGAGCATTGTTGTCGGCGAGGCACTCAAGGATGCCGATTTGGCCGCAGCCACAATTGGTCTCGTGATTTGTATGTAATCCCACATCACAGAAGGGCTGAGAAGTTCTTGAACCTATTCGAGCTTCCTTTGGGTTCTTGTAGGTGAATATGCTAACCCAGTCATTCTAGTCTGCCCTCCCTCGGGAGATGCACTGAACATCTCCAATGTGCTGAACATTGCAAAGCACAATATCCTCACCACCTATTTCTACGACAACCGCGCCGACGAAATAAATGAAACTGACTCCGCTGATCGGTTTATCCGGAAAATCAAGCTGAATTGCCCTGAGGCGGAACTTGGAAGGTTCAAAAGTTCTGAAGACTCCAACTACCTTAAAGTCAGGGACACTATAAGGATATACATCAATTTTATTGCGACACGGCGTCTCTGGAATGAGATCTCACGTCCAAGAGGCCCCCGAGGCTTAGAAGAAGTCAAAACGCAAATTTTGAAAGGGGCGAGCATTAATGGGAAAAATTCGCAAGGACAGAGCGCGTTGCATCTGGCTGTTGAAGTTAAGAGCCTGGATACAGTGAAGTTGCTTCTCGAAAGCGATGCTAACGTCAACGCTAAGAACAAACACGGCCGATCACCCATCGAAGAAGCAATAAAGGGAAACAATGTTGGGATCGTCCTTGCCCTACTGGAACGAGGCGCTACTCTGGACAAGGCTAAAGTAAAAGCAGATCCACAGGTGGACGAAGAAATCAAGACACTTCTCGAGACAGTAACTTACTTTGCCGGTCCCTCAACCCAACACGACAATGGCAAATATTTCGGCGAGTCATATCGGGACAGTGTACCTGATGATTGTCGGGACGCCAGCTCGCAATTTGATGCTATAGTGACAACCTTCGAATTGAGGAGTGACAAGAACTCAGGAAACAGCGCAAGAAGCAGCGCAGGCGAAATTGAGAGAGAGTATCACACTTCAAGAACTGTACCGGTGTCAGAGTTGCTCTATGGAGAAGAAGACAATAGTCTGATAAATGATGGATTGGGACCAAAGAAATGGAGATGGTATCATCTCCCAGTCAACAACGTAAGCCATGATGATCAACCGACAGATTCAGTATACTGACATGAGCTATAGATGGATTGGGTCAAGGTATGTTGATATGTTATTTTGAACATGGAGTAAATTAAACAATAGGATAGGCATTGCTGTTTCGTTTACAAGTTGGCAATGAAGATGGTCGACTCTCCGGTACAGAGCATCGAGGACCACATCCACATACTTTATTTCTCCAACCAAGGGCTAATGTGCTTGATCGGGTCAGTGGTTCAGACACACTCTGCTTCTCTCCCGTACTTACTTGTCAACCGACTATTAGGGTGACTACAAAATCACAGTAGTTTTTGTGAGTAAACAACCCCTATTACTCTACATTTCGGTTCTTAAGTCCGCGTAAGACAATTGGCAGCGAGCAGAATACCGTCGTTGAATTTGCCTAGTTGGAGCAGCTCTGACATGCTACAGACGCCTTACCTTCATTTTGAGACGAACGAAGGTCGTGTTAGGCTTAGGCATGCGATCAAGCAAATAACGAGCAATCTTGCCGACGACAATGATATATATGATAATGATGAAGACGACGACAGCAGTGATGAAGACGATGAAAGCAGTGATGAAAGCGACGACAGCAGTGGTAAAAGCGACGACAGCAGCATTAAAAGCGACTACGTTAGCGATGAAGGGGAATCTAATTCGGATTCTGAAGAAGATCAGTCGACAATTAATTCACGGCGCAAGGAGTCCGAATTTAAGAGTGAGTCATACTCAATACATGCATAGATGTTGCTTACATCCCTTAGAAAAGTTCGAGAAGTTCCGAGATCAGATCAGACATTACCAGGAAAAGCTAGGGGAGGGGAAGTCGAAATGCGACAGGCTGATAAACGCATACTTTGCCCGAGAGACTCATCATCTACATATACGACGAACCCTTGATCAGTTCTATTATGAGGAGGACACTGATGTCCGTGATACCAGTCAAGTTGTTCAGCGTTACGCTGTGAAAGGACTCCCGAAGATCAGTAAGAAAGAAACAATGTCGAGTAAACTGATCATGGTGGATCAACTCTGGCTCTGGATGCTTCAGAATCAGGAGAAAGCCAAAAGTCTGTCACCTTCTTGCACTCATCAGTTTTGAATGAGATCACTGTAGCTGACGCTCATTAGACATCGTCATCACAAGCTTCCCTCAGGCGTGGTGCCAAAACGAGGGGTCCAAAACCGATGCTATCGATTTACACGAGCAAATCCACAAGTATCTCCACCGACAATCTAGAGAGGCAATTACATCCGTGAACCAACTCGCATCGGTAATCATCAAGGAATGCACTCGGGTTTTCGGGCCATTCAAAAGACCATCTGAGCCTGAGTTCTTGGATAATTTTAATTCGTCTATAAGCGATGTGGTTAGTGTCTTAACATTGATTATATTTTCTGATTGCACTGATCGCGATATAGAATGACCGTTTATCCACAATCTATAATAGGCTGCCTGATACGCTGTGGAATGTGCAAAAAAACAACCTTGTTGAAAAAGAAACCCAGAAACACAAGAAAACAAAAAGGAAAAAGGACACAAAAAATTCTCGGCACAAGATTGCCAGAGAAGTCGAGCTCCTCGTTGAGATTCAAGACATCCAGGATGAACTTGACATCATCAAGATGGTCTTGGATCAGCAGTCCTCGGTTCTAACCGTTCCACAGGACGGGGCTGATGATTGCACGAAGTCTAAGGAAACCCTTTCCTATGATACCTTTCCCACAGTGGACGGAAAGCCTGTCGACCACTACACTACGGCTAATAAAAAAACTATCGAGGGCATGCGTGTGCGTGCAGCAGACGTGTACCGGCGGGTACGAATCCTCGAGATCTAGCAGAATTTGATTCTAATAGAGTCTAGGTTAACCACTTGATCGACTTGAAACAAAAGCAAGCGAACCTCGAAGAGGCACAATATGCACGGGAAGAAGCTACTAGCGCCGCTAAGGAAGGCAAGGTAAAGATAGTATTCTAATATCATGCCTAGAATTTAAGTTAACGGATTTACAGACCATCTTAGCATTAACGATCGTCAACATGCTTTTTGTGAGCTCTTCTGTAACTCGCAAAACAATATAATTGGCCTAATGAGGATGATATAGCTCCCGCTTTCTTTCTTATCCAGCTTCTTTGCCCTCGATATTACCGAATTTCCCAAAGACCTCGAATCCGGAGAGAATTCACTGAGCCTAGCCTGGGCCTCCAAGTACATCTGTAAGTAGACCTCGCCACCTACCCGTTCAAAAGCGAAAGCTCTAGACAGAGTCCATTTCTGATGCATCACAGTTGGCATATCCCTCGCGATCGCCATTCCATCTATTGCCCTAGCACTGGCCATTGGTCCCTTGGAGGGACCTGCCAAAAGACTTTGGCACCCTCTGAAAAGAGTCCTCGCGCTATTCGCGGTAATTATTGTCGGTCTGATTCTTGTAGTACCTTTATCAATCGCCATGGCTGCATACGCCTACGCGTCATATCGCCGTCAAAAGCGCAGAAGATATTTGGGAGCACCGGGATATTATTACTAGAATTCATCGGATAATACTCTAAAAGGCGTGATGGTGAGCAGGTCCAATATGGAGGAAATGCAGATATCAGTAGTTCTACCGAACTTCCAATTCATCGAAATAACTTCACCTCCCTAGCCCTCAGCGTTATGATGATAGAACAAAGAAGATACATGTATATAGCAGGAGGTTAACCCACGAATGCTTTTCGCGCAACAATAACAGTCTATATGTAACCCCATATACGAGATCCTGACACCTAGTTAAATGGACATCTGATCAAGTTACAGATTCTTTTTGAGGTTTACCTCACTATCAGCACCAAACTCACTCATTTAAGGCTTCCATACTAATACTTCAACATTTGTAAGCAATACGCGACGAGTCGGCATATCACACAGCAAGGACTAGCAGGGAGCCGTCAATACATATAGATAGATACAGCGGCTATTGGTCGGCGAGTTCACGAGACCCTAACTTAGCTGTAAAGGAGAGCTAGATCAGAGCTTGGTTAGAGAGCAGGCAGATTACCGACCCAAGATCTATGTATATTGAATTCATTCTTTTAAGCCCTTTTATACAAGTCCTTGTTACACAACTTGAGGCTGATCGGAAACATCATCTACGTTAATTGTCACATTCGTAACATTGCCATTGCCATTGCCATTTGCACGTTGAATCCAATGAAGTGCTATGCCTCAAGGTGAGTGCTTGATTATACGTTGATTCTAGAGTCAAAATTATGATTAACCTTCATAGTCGGAATCATGTCTCTTGACATTGCTGTTTTGCCAACCTCTTGAGAAACTATTAGAAGAAACTTGAAGGAGTTGTAAAGTTGCAAGTATTTCAGTTGCATAACCGGCCAATTTACTTACAGCTTTAACGAGCTGAAACCAACAAGAACACGCTACCTATTAGCGGAATATCCACTCACACGTGCGAGCCGAGATCTACCTTTGCCGCCACGGCAAATGGACTCCGCGGGGTCCAGCTGGGGCTATCCATCTTAAGTCCGCCATCCCCGGAAAGCTTAATATTTTCTTAAAAGGGCAGATTCTTGGGGATTTGGCCGGTTTGATTGGCCAACAAAGTCTCACCCCGGCTCACAGCGATCACCAGGAGATAATGGACGTCCGATTGACAATAAAACCGATTGTTTTGTCATAGATGTTTGGTATGTGCGGCCTTAAACATGTTCCATGATGTTGATTTTATCTCCGCTCCGAAGAGTGGCCGTTTGCTATATAAATTTGAGAGTGGGAGAATCGAAATGTCCAGATCCTAACTCTGTAGCCTGCGTAGCACACGGAACACTACAACAAACATTTCTGTTCTGACCAACGATTCGTCCCTAGACTCATAACAAAATCGTAAACACCAATTCAAGATGCCTCAAGTTCTCGGCAAAGAAGTCGGACCTATTGGCTTTGGCCTCATGGGATTCACTTGGCGAGCTACACCCTGTCCCCAGGAGCAAGCTTTCGAGGCAATGCGTGCTGCGCTCAAGGATGGATGTAAGTATTCTGCATACGATCTAAACATCTCCCTCCACCGACCCCTTTTTTGGGAACTGTCAACTGGATATATGATAGATAGTTACTGATGTAATGCTAGGCAACTTCTGGAATGGCGGTGAATTCTACGGAACACCAGATTACAATAGCTTAGGTTAGCACATTCCGCAATCGCATTCGAATGATTGTAGAATCACTTCAGGCTTTGATTTGAAAAAGACAATCTCTAACCAGAAAGTTTAGTACTTCTCGAGAGATACTTCGAGAAATATCCAGAGGATGCCGAAAAAGTAGTCATCTGCATCAAAGGTGGTCTGAACCCCAAGACCCATACGATGGACGCGTCACCAGAGAACACGCGGAGGACCCTGGATACATGCATTGCACAGCTCAAGGGCCGGAAAAAGCTCGACATGTTTGAATTCGCCAGACGCGATCCGAATGTGCCAATGGAAGAGACCTTCAAGCTGATACAGAAGGAATACATCGACACGGGCAAGTTGGGTGGCATATCACTCTCGGAAGTGCGCGCCGAGACAATTCACGAGGCTGCGAAGCATATCAAAATAATGGCCGTGGAGCTTGAACTTTCGCTGTATGTTGCTCACGCAAGACTTCGGCCAATTGGTTTGCTGAATCCTAGCTAACGTTTGTCACACTGTAGCTTTTCAACTGATATTCTTGAGAACGGTGTTGCTGCTGCATGCGCCCAATACGATATTCCTATCATTGCAGTAAGTAACCTTAGAAGTCATTTTCTATGGCTAGTGTTAGACGGGGCCATTGTCACAATATATAGACAACTAACGTAGGGAACTACAGTACTCGCCGATCGGCAGAGGTATGTTAACAGGCAAGCTCAAGTCAGTCGACGACATCAAGGATGGCCTTTTCAAGAGTTTCTCGTTCCCTCGCTTTCAACCAGGTAACTTTGAAGCGAATCTGCGACTAGTCGAACATGTCGAAGAGCTCGCCAAGAAGAAGAACTGCACACCGGCTCAGCTGGCCATCAACTGGACAAGGGCGGTGTCAAAGCGTCCAGGCATGCCCAGAATCATCCCCATCCCTGGCTCTACTACGGTGGAGAGGGTGAATGAGAACAGCAAGGTGGTCGATCTTACGGATGATGAGATGGCGCAGATTGATGCCGTCCTGGCCAACTTTGAACCGGCTGGAGGCCGCTATCACGAATCTGCTCCTATTGAGACTTAGGTGTGTAGATTTCTGCGCGAGAGCATCAGTACGAGATCATGTCAATGAATGTCTCAGTGTGACAAAAAGAATATATTTTGACTGGAACCGAGAACCGTGGAGGGCACTCGTGAGGTCATATTCTCAAATAATTATCAAGTCGGCTAGATTTAGATAACGGAGGTATTGGGCAACTTCACAAAATTGAGGGCGAGAAGAACGAAAGCCTAATTTAGCGTAGTGGTAGCTAACCAATTCCTCCAAATATAAGCTGGTCCATCTAGAATAAGAGACAGGTGCACACATGACAGGTTTAAGATGCCTCTATAGAGTTCCAGATCTCTAGCATTTCCATGCTTCTGGAATGAGCAGATCCGGGGTGTTTCACAAGTCGTATGGTCGTTTGCGGTAGGCAAATGAGACTATCCAGGTACCTGGGAACCGTGACGTATTAGGCGAAGATCCAAGGACCCTATGATACGTGATGTGCTGGGTTGATATTCTAGCACATGACTTACATTAATGCATTCTATGTTTGAAGGCCACTTGAGTATCCATCTTGTAAACCTTCGAAGGACTAAGCAAAGTAAATAATTATTATCTACATCCTAGCAATGAGGAAGTTGAAAGTCACCTCTTGTTGTCAAATGGCGGGGTTACTTGTTGTGGCTTGAAATATTTGAGGTCAGGGGTAGCTTCAGCCACAGCTGTTCCAGCCCGCCAAGACATCCCAGCGAATCTGTTTTACAATGACTAATGCAAGTGCCGTGGCCGATGAGGTCACCGCGTTTTTGTCTTTCCCCTTTCCCCCTTCCCAGGCTGCAGACAGGCAGCTACGGGTGCACGTCGCCATTGGGCCTAGATTCTAGGCAGATACGGTAGATGAGACATGGCTGCCAAAACTGTGATGTTGTGTCATGCCAGACAATCTGACTGCCAGTTGTGTTGCGTGTCTGCTTTCTATTTCTGTTTCTGTTTTCGGCTGAAGGAAAAGGGTATGAGCAAGTGGGGTCTCAGTCGAGCTGAATTAAGAAAGAAAGATACACTAGCGGCAGTAACAGGCTAACAGCATCGGCGAAAGCAATGAAATAATTTTTTTTATTCCTTGTCCCTCTCCGCTCCTTCAGACCTTCGGATCTCATCGGCCAGGTACTACAGGGTACAGCAGTACATGCACTCTACATCTTGCGCACCTGCACTTATCCCTTCTATTCCGGACTCCTTTCGTACCCCTTACAACAGCTGTACCCCCGCCGCCTTAACCACCGCAGACCCTGAAGACCCAAATTCTAGCCCGGACCTCCTTCGCATCTGCATCTGTTGCTTTTGTTCTTAGGCAGGTACATGTACATATGCAGGCAGTCAGTGTAGCTAGGTACATACATACATACCTACATGCGGGTAGTACCACTCTGTATGTACCTACCTACATGTAGGTACTGTACCTAACAAATAGCTCTGTCTCTCCCGGAGTGTCAGGTACCTACAGACTGTGAACCCCCCCAAAACCAACGCTCCCCCACCTACCTATTGGTCGATCAATTTGAGAGCATCCATCCATCCATCCATTCACTCAAACATCTATCCCCATCTCCATCTCCGTCCCTCTACCTTCTTTCCCCAGTCCGATATCACCACAACGGCTCACCAGCCTGCAACGGTGTAGTAGTCCATACATATCTCAGTGCTGTTGCAGTCGGCCATCTATCTATCTATCCAAGAGCCATCTCTCAGCTCACATTGCAGACCTACGTACCACTCTTACCACACTACCACTCTTTCTATAACTCCATCCCCCTTGCATCTCAACAGCCAACAGTTTTCGGCCGTTTGACTACCCTCCAAACGCGCAACAGCATAGTCTGTCATCTCTATCTTTCCGCTACCTCGGACTTACTTTTACGTACCTTACCTGCTAGACTAGCATTGTCCCTTGTCAGCGAGGCGGTGTTGTAAACGCATTGACTGGGTATGGTGCACCCCATCGCTCATGACACCATTGAGCTCGGGTTGAGTCGCCAGCTTCAGGTCCTGGTTCACGGTGTGCGGTCACCGCCATAGTCGAGTCGCCTAGCTTGGATTGCCTTTAGCGCCTTCATCACCTCTGCCTCACGCCGAATCTCGAACCGGACTCAATATTATTTCGTTCTCCGGTTTACAGTCTGATTTGCTAATCAGATACCTTCTCTTGGTCTTGATCATCGTTTTCCCTCTAGCTTTGCAAAGCAGATTTGAATAGGCAGCCAGCCAGCAGCATTAGCTTCGCAACGACAGCTCACACCTCGGCCGTCCTGTCTTTCTAGGCGCTGGCGACGAGGTACACGCACACACGCATTACAATCATGGCGCCGTCTTCCACGGCTCAGCCGAAGCCTGCAAGATCTGCTTCCGGCCCTACAAAGAAACAGATTTCTGCGCCGACGCCCGCCGCCACCACCCCGGCCAACAGACAACATGTCGTCCCTGCTATTCCCTTACCCTACATGAACAAACAATCTAATGGCACCAGAAACGCTGCTGCTAAGTCGCCCACCAAGCACGCGCCGACTACCTCGACCTCGTCCAATAACTTTCCCGCTCCTTCCCTTGAGGCTGCCCTCGTCTCTCATGATCCGCTCAGCTCAACCAAGAATTCCGAGAACGAAGTCGAGAGTCAACATGTGGAGAAGCCCGCGCCTGCTGTCACGTCTCCCCTTGAACCGGAGCAGCAATCCCATTTATCTCCATTACAGGTAAACGGCGCTGGCCATGCCAATATAGAGGCTAGAGAGACTCGAGGTAAGTCCTATTGCGACCCTTTCTCCCCGCGGAACCTAATTGAAATATTCCCTCGCTCACACCTAATAGGCGCAAATGGTGGCTCGCCGTATACCTCTCAACCCCAATCTGCGACTTCAACGACCAGACCTGAGTTTGCGCCCTCGTTCCCAGCTCCATCCCACCCGCTACAGCACCCACAGCATGTAGTCGACCGACATCACCACCCTGCTGCTTTTCGTGCTCCACCTCCGCATCATATGCATCAGCACCAGCACAGTCGTCAGATTAGTAACGGGGGTGGTATCATGTTCGGTGGCTTCGGCTCTCATTCGCCCTCTCCGATACCTCTTCCTGGTGGCTTCATGCCACCTCCGCTTCCTCATATCAATGGCGAGATTCGTGGTCATCCACATCCCAATGGCCATCACCATACCCAATCAAACAGTAATGGCTTTCCTGCACCTATCAATACCCATTTTCAAGGAGATGTTATGCCTATGCCGACCATGAACGGATATGGGGTAAGAGCGGTGCCAACCCCTACTCCACCTGGTCACTTTGAAGCACCACCCCCAGGGGCCGGTCGCTACGGACCACCCACACCCCATAGCTTCCACGGTTCTCATACATCCGGTGAGCCTAACGGGGTTGAAAATGCTGGTCTTCCTTACCCGCCGAACGGCTCATTTGCTCCTCACCCGCACCGCGAGCACCCTGCCGCTCACCCGCATCCCCCTGGACCCTTCCCTCCGTTCATACCTCCACAAGCCGTCCCACGACCATTCAACATACCTGAGGATGATGTGATGGAGGGTGTTCGCTACGTTAGAAGTCTGTTCGATAATGGAGAACTCGCTGACTGCGTTCTGGAGCTTATCTATGCCAAGGGTCGCCACCATCCAGTCAAAATTAGTGGACACAAGCTCATCTTAGCTCGTAGCCCTGCCTTGAAAGAGCACATATTGACTGCTCGTGCAAAGGATCGAGGCTCTCACACCATCACTATGGAAATTGATGACTCATACTTGCGGTCGGATGCTTGGTGGATGGCCGTCCAGCATTTGTATCTCCATCCGCTTTTCCAACTTCCTGCTATGATCAGCAATGGAGGTGACGGAATGGATTTCGCTGGCAATCCAGCTGAACGAATCAGTTTTTGCCTAGGCTATGCCGCCGCGGGCCACATTCTCGCCATGCGCGACGTGTTGATTCGGGGCCTAGAAATTGCTGCAGGCAGCCTCACTTGGGACACGGTAGAGGTAGCTTTGGGCTTTGTGCTAGAGAACACGATTCAACGACATTTCGATCACAAGGCCGAGCCAGAGGCAGCCTTGCCCACTACATTTCTAGAATTCGGATACGGGTCCGAGACTAAGATTCTTCTGTCTGGCATTCTGAATTTCTTGATCGCCGAGTTTCCTCCTAATTTCGAACTTGATACCTCGGTCCTAGACACTCCAAAGACTGCGAGAATCCCGATGAGCGCTGCTACTACTACCACTATCACACCTACACGTGCACTCTCCACCGATAGGGTAATCCCCGCTATCGCTAGAGGCACAACTACACGCCAAGCCCCGAAACAGACTCGTCTATCTAGCATTAAGTTCGGCGATCTTCCTGCCGCGTACCCAGATGATGGGGTGTTCTCGTCACGCGAACCCGCAAAATGCTCATCTATCTTGTCGCGCGTTTTGCTCAACTTACCCTTTGATGAGCTATGCCAGGTCTTGACATCTGGCAGCAATGGTGTTTCCGGTTGGAACACAGCACAAGATCGGTATCACGCGGTGGTGGACGTTGTGGCCGAGCGGGAAGCAAGGCGTATTCGTGCTGTAGAAGCTGTTCGCTCCGAGATTGTTCCCAATGCTCGCGAGATCCAGTCTCGTCTGTCTACACCACACCGGTATACCATTGCCGAGCAGTGGGACGTTCTGAATTGGAAAGAGGAGGTTATTCAGGCTGAAACACCACGAATTGTACGAAGATGGATCCCTCAGTTCGATGTCGTCCAACAACCGACACAGCAGCGGGCTCCACCCCCGTACGACATCCCAGACTCTATGGTCTAGTGGATGGTGTCGGGTAAGATTTGATGGGATTCATGACTGAACGAATAGAGCGTTTGCATAAGGCGCTCTAAGCAAAGATTTTCTACAGTGCATTGCATGATGGCTATTGGGCATTGGCATTTAGTTGGTTTTCATTAGGGGGCATCGCGTTCGGTGTTTGTTGGTGTATTCCTGCTTCTACATGGACATACTTGACTACGGTCGGCGAGCAACGGCAAGCGCTGATTAGCGGCTTCTCTCGTTCCTCGAATAACACCATAGAAAAACATTTGGCACTTGGGAGGAAAAGTTTTACAGAATACCATGGCCGCATGATTCTGCAGGGACAACAAGGGATACAGGAAAACAGTGAAAAGTTAGTTAGATCGCGGGAGACAGGATTGTGGTCGGCGTGAATTTTCATCGACTTCGTCTACTTAATACCCCTTTTTCATCATGCTAGTTTCGTCTCAAGTTGGCTTAAAAGAACAGCTGGACTTGCGAATTCGGGGATCGAGAGGAGTTTAGGTGGTGGTGGCCAATGCTGGCGGTGCAATTGATAACGCATAACTCATTCATGTCAACATTTGTGTTGAAAACGATGGTGCGCCGAGTTGTTGGTATACCAAGTGGTAGTTAGGTACTTAAGGAGATGCTTGCGCGGTCTGACGGGTCACGATATGCAGCCGGTGCTGTGGTAGCTCTAGCCGATTCCGAATCCTACAAAAGAAGTTTATTGTCTTAAGTTCCTACCTCATTGTTCTGGAAACTGGATTCGATGTGGCATAATTAGGTACTTTACCTTTGAATCCATATGCACATGGTGATAACTTGCGATTCCTCAAAGTCCAGAACACAGATTACGAATCTGAGTTTTGTTGAAACTATCGATAGGGTTGTTGATCACCTTAGGTTCTGATCAATCAAGGCAATGAAAGGTGCCACTCCTGCAAGGACCATGTATACCTAGTGCCACGCACACGAATAATACATATGCAAGACACCTTCTAATGCGAGGGCGTAGTATAACTAGAGGCGTATCCAAATGTGTGTGCGTGAAGCTAAGGCAAGGAATTGCGGAAGGGAGGGTTACTATTTATACTATACAGTACGCTTGTGACTATAATACAGGGAGAACGGGTTTATGCTGATGATGAAAACAAGAAGAACATTTCTTCTTCTTGTCTGATGAGTTGTGTTTTATCCTCTTAAACCTGACAGGATGCCCTCATTTTGTCGTGGCATACTTCTAAGCATACAAATAAGCGTGAAAATGTCTCTTCGATTATACTATTGACTGGGTCACCAGATCGTCTTTTGTTGCACGGTCTAAAGACCCGGCCACACGATGAAAATACCATCATAAAAGGGGTGCATACTCACACGTATAAACTAACACACTGTCAAAGCAGAAATACTGAAACACCCATGTTTTCATTCATCTTAAGCATTAGAACCTCGTTACTGTCTCCTGTGTAGCTACTGGTGTTGTCTCGTCCCTTCTCTTCGTCCGTCAGCACAGAGTGATTTCACTTGCAAAGTCCTGAAACTATCTGAACTCTAGACCATAGCTAGGGACTTGCTAGTTGGAGAATGTCGTTCGAAAAGGAGAGATGAAGTGTAAAGTTTCTCCAATATACATAGAAATGGATCGCATTCCATGAGTACTTGCTTATATACTAGGTCGATAAGATCTAGCGAGCATATCGTATACATGAAAAATCGGAGAGAGATGACAAGTTTAGCTCTAGTAGATTATCGCATCCGCCTTTCCCCAGACATCAATGTATACTTACTCTTAACATTGAGGTATACACATTATTTAGGGATTAGCATAAATCCAGTATCGTTCTTGAGCGGGAGTCATTTCCATTTGAGAATGGCTAGTAGAATCAGCTCGCTTTTCGTTACCTGCCCATCATGCCTAATGGAATAGGTCATCAGTAATTCAACATTTAAAGTTAGCTTAGTGCTATTGTTCTTGGTGTCTCCTGAATTCAGCCTCAGAAGTATAGATGGCAGTACTACCCGCTATTGGCAGGGACTCTGAATATCATAGACTTGAATTTGCTGGTATTGCCGTTGCAGATCAAGACCGCACTTGCTCGTTTCTGTTTGACGTCGCCTTTTTCCCTTGCGGTAGTCATGGTCCATAATATCACCACTCTCGATATGCCGGCTGAAAAACTTTAGGCTGCAGGGCTCCCTTATTGCTGTGAGATTATCTGGATGGGTGGCGGCGTTGTCTCTATGTGAATATCGACCTTATCCTATTGCCCGTGATGCTCCATGACTGCACTGAGTATATTTCATTCATTCGTTTTACCCGATAATTTTATTATCGTTATTTGTGTATTTTAAGATTATGACAGGTAGTTCTGTATAAGAGTATTGATGTCTTTAGGAATATTGGACTACCTGATCAACACGCCTACTTAACCGTGCCACGCCCCACTTATATAAGACTTGCTAATGCTCCTTAATATAAGTTAGTGCTAATTACTTAATTTGTAAAATCATTAATTTTATTAAAAACACCTACTTTTTAACTAAACTATTTATTTTTATTAAAATAATACCTGTGTTATTAATTTTAAAGCTTTAAAATAAAATAAAACGTATAAAACGCTTTTAATTATTTATTAATTAATTTATTAATAAAAATAAACGCGGTTATAAAAGCTTATAACATTATATGTAGAGTTTTTTATAACTAATTAATAAGGCATAATAGTTTTAATTACTTATTAATTTTAAACTTTAAACTTATACTTATTAATAAAAAAGCTTTTTATAATTATATTAACCGTTTTAATTAATTAAATTTAATTATATAACTTAAATTTATTATTAATATAATAAATTATATTTTATAAGTTAAAGCATACTTTAAAAACTTTTATTTATTTATAATTAATAAGTATTAAGTTATATGTTTTATTAAAAAATATGGCTATTTATATATATGTTAAAAAAAGCTTGCTTAAAATTAATAAGTTTTTAAAAACGTTAATATTATTAACAAATATTTTTTTAAGCTTTAAATAATAATTATAAAAAAAAAGATCGAACTTAATAATATATATAATATAAATAAAATAAGCTTTTAAATAAGTATAAATAATAATACTTTTATAA
Source organism: Xylaria cubensis (assembly GCA_022385715.1). NCBI lineage: Eukaryota > Fungi > Ascomycota > Sordariomycetes > Xylariales > Xylariaceae > Xylaria > Xylaria cubensis. The sequence goes on from MU279052.1 coordinate 309,439, forward strand.
TTATTAAACGTAAATAAGCTTAATATTTAAAACTTTTTAAAAATAAAAAGTTTATTACTTATATTAAAGCTATTTTTATTATTAAATTAATTATATTTAAATTTATAATATTAATTAATTAAATATACTTATTTAAATAATATAAAATATTTAAACTGCTTAATAATATAGTTATTATTATATTTTTAATAAGTTATTTAAATAATAAACTTAGCTTTAAATAAATATAATATTTTAAAAAACATACTACTTATTAAACTATTAGCTTTAAACAACTTTTTATATTAAATAAATATAATTTATATTATATTAAATAGTTTTTAAAATATTATAAAGATTATTTAATTGTTATATTTAATATGTTATTATATTTAACTTATATATTTTAACTTTTAAATATAACTGTTTTTTAACTTTTAAAGCATTATTATATAAAAGCTTTAAAAGTAATAATATAAAATAAGGTTATTAATAAAATTAAATTAAATTTTTTTAGTTATATTTAATAAGTTAAAAATAATGCTTTTAAAAAGTTTATTATATAATTTATTTTTAAAAAGATTAAAATATATTTTTTTATATTATAATAAATAATAAATATAAGCTAAATATAAAAACAAAAAAGGAATAAAAAATAATATATTAAATCTTTTTAAATAAAAAATAATAATTTATAAAAAAAAAAAAATTTATATAATAAAATTATTATTAAATATATTATTAAATATAATATAAACTTAATTTAATTAATATTTTTATTATTTATATAAAAATAAAAACTTTATAATTATAATAATTATTTTTTTTTTTAATAAAATTAATTTTAATTTATAAAATAAAAATAAAAGCAAACTTTTTAAAGCTTAATATTATTTTTTAATAAATATATAATAAAACTTTTATTTATAATAAATTTATTAAATAAATATATTATATATAAATTAAATTAAATTTATTATTAATTTATAATTAATTTAATTTAATTAATTAAAGTTTTAATAAAGTTTTTTAATTAAAATATAAAATATTTAATTAAGTTTATAAAATAATAATTTTTTAATTTAAATAAATTATAATTATTTAATAAAAATAAATTATAATTATTTAATTAAATATTATAATTTTAATTATAAAAATAATAACTTTTATATATTAAATAATATAAAAAATTAATTATTATTATTTTATTAATAATATAAGTTTAATAAAGCTTTAAAATATTTTTAAAAATAAATTAATAAATAAATAAATAAAAAAAAAATAACTTTTTAAATAAATAAATAAATAAATAAATAAATTATTTATAAAAAAAATAATTTTTTTTTAAATATATAAATAATTAATAATTATATATAAATATATAAATATATAATAAATTAATAAATATATATTTATTAAAAAATAATTTTTTTATAAAAAAAAAATAAGTTTATTAGTTTTTTTTTTAATTATAAATTTTAAAAACTTTTATAATATTTATAATATAAAAATAATATAAATATAAAATAAATATAAATTAAATAATTAAATAAATAAATATATAAATAAATTATAAATAAATATATTATTTATTTTTATAAATATTTAAAGCTTTAATATATTTTATTATTATATTTTTTATAAAATATAACTTTATTATTTTTATTATAATAAATATTATTTAATAAAAATATAAATAATTTAAAGTTTTTTTTAATTAATTTTTAAATAAGTTTTAAATTAAAAATATTTTAGTTTTAAAAAATAAATAAATTAAAAATAGTTTTAATTTTAATATTTAAATATATAAGTTTATAATAATATATTATTAATTAAATTTTTTTTTTTTTATAATTAATAATATAAACGTTTTTTTAAACTTTATATAAAAAAGTTTTATAAATTTTATATAATAAAATTAAATATTTATTATTTATATTTTATATTTATTTTAATTTTTTAAAAATTATAAATAATTATTAAAGTTTTAAAAATATTATTTTTTTTTTATTATATTTTTTTAAAACGTTTTATAATATAAATATTTTTATAATTTATATTTTTAATAATAAAAATAATTTATTATATAAAAAAGTTTTAATTATTATAAATTTAAATTATTTTTATATTATTTTTATTTTTTATTTATTTAATTTTTTAGTTTTAAAAAAATTAATATTAATTATTTATTTTTAATATTATAAAATTAATTTATTTATAATTTTTATAATATTTATAAAAAATATTTTTAAATATTTTTTATAAATTTATTAGCTATTTATTTTTTTAATAAAAAATAAAATAAAAAAAAAAAAAACTTAATAATATATTTTAAATTAATATTATATTTTAAGTTTAATTTTTTTATTTTTTAATCCTTTTTTTGTTTTAAATT